>JACEEZ010017448.1:20657-33157 GCA_016584305.1 Chionoecetes opilio | reverse complement strand
CTTTCCACAGAGTAGCAAAAAATATTGGATCATTTGAGCACTTTCTTCTGTGAGATGTAGACGGCCATTGTTAGAGCAGCAACACCAACGAGGACAAATAAAAGAAAAAGAGTGTTATCTACCGAGTTGTGCCTTGAATTTGTACCCAACACATACACCTTAGGCCATTTCGTTTCCACAAAACGAAACAACAGGAGAAAACAATACATAACACAATTCAATGTAAAATTCACTAATAAAAAACTACCGCGGACGATTGCATGCTGCAAGTTGAAATGTGTTTGTTACTTTCGTATCATAAAGAATGGGAATGTTAGAATGTTCAAAGAAAACGAGATATTCTCCAGTTATTGGGAGATTGAATTAAAAAGAAAACATCTAACGGCCCGTTTGCTACACTACTCATTAGAAAGGATAAAATTTTCCGGAAATCAGAAAATGGGAATATATACCTATAGCGCAAAAACGTGATGTGATAGAGAAAATATTAAGCATAGATTTGAATTCAACGCACCCTCAAATTAGTATCTAAAACTGTCTTAAATCCATGCCAGAACTTTTTTTGTTGTGTTGTTGACCAGTGTCATAATAGTACAATTATTAGTCGTAGTATTATCATTAGATCATTCTCATTCTCATATTAGTAGTATTATCATTATAGTGTAGTAATATGTAGTAGTAGTAGTAGTCGTTAGTAGTAGTAGTAGTAGCATAGTAGTAATAATTTATTATTTCATTAAAGTTATCAATATTGTAATTATTATTGTTATTATCATCACTTCTCACAATTGTCAATATTTCACAGATTACTATCATTGTTAATAGTTTTGTTATTATGATTATTGTTGTTGTTATTCAAATTTTGATATTTTTCATACTGATAAATATATCTGATAATGAAATAAAATACAATAATAATAATAATAATAATAATAATAATAAATAATCATTAATAATAAGAATAATAATAACAAAATAAAATGATTCTTACTTCTTATTATGATATGATTACAATCTTTTAGTACGTGGTGGTAGTAACGTAGAAAGTAATCAGTCATTCATAATCACTATATCTCATTGTTCTATGATATTATCAGTTAATTGTACAAAGGTTTTTAATATTACTACTACTAATATTATTATTATTATATTATTTTATATTTTTTTTATTATTTATTATTAATTATTATATTATTTTTTATATTTTTAAATTTTTATTATTATTATATACTATTATTATCATTCTATCTTTAATACAACATCTTTACATTACCCCATTACCAACTTTGAACATTTAAAAAGGTTTTTTTTTTTATTCTCATCAACCCGTATAATGTCTATTTTCCCCACAGAAATTATCATTTTTTTTTTTTTTTTTTTTTTTGACATACAAGGAAACGGGCCCAAGGGACAACAAAATGGGTAACCCAAAGCCCTTTAGTTCCCAGCCCATAAAGAAAAGTAAGAGAAAAAAATAAAAAAGGGGGGTGGGCCCAATTTTAGCGGGAGGTGTTTTGTTACCTTTTTTGAAAGATTTAAGTCATAGGAAAGGGGAAAAAATAGAAACAGGAAGAGGTTCCAGGGTTTACCAGGAAAGGATGAAAGGAAAGATACGATTAACTTTTGCTTAGGAAGATGGAAAAAATGGGGATGAGAAGAGCAAAAAAAAAGTTTTGTGCAGCGAGGTGCGGGGTGGGGGAGGCTGCAGTTAGAAGTTCAAAGAGCGTGAGCAGAAAATAAGGGTAAAAGAGAGAAGAGAAGCAACCTGGGGCGGTGATTAAAGATTGAAGACAGTCAGTAGAGGAAGGGTTTGATGAGAGGGAAAAAGGGTTTTGCCCAAACCCCTGTTTAGGAGAGCTGTATGAGTGGATCCCCCCAAAAATGTGAGACACATCCACAGGGCGGATAGGCCTGTAGAGAGAAAGCAATTGGGAGGGGAAAAAAAAGGACGCAGACCCCCACAGCACACTAACTTTTTTAAAAGCTGTTTTAGCAAGGATGAAGAGAGTGAGATTTCCATTTCGATTTTAGTAAAGGATAGTCCAAGAAGATCATTGTAGAAGAAGGGATAGGGTGCATTAAGAAGGGGGTAGTTATCTGGTAGGTTTTTGCAGTAGATAGGTGAAAAAATGGGTTTTTGAGGCTTTAAAGGGAAAACAAGGTTTGCTTTGCCCCAACAGAAAATTTTAGAAAGATAGAAGTTAGGCGCTCGGGGGCATTCCGTGAACACTATTTTTTTTTTTTCCTTTTGAGTTGGCGTCTAAAAAAACTTCGTTGAAAAATGCAGGGTAGAATCATCAGGTAGGATGGATGGGGTTGAGTTGACTTAAAGTTTAATGAAAAATAGAAAGAGAGGGGGTTTGATGGGACAGAACCCTGGGGAAACACCACATTTAAGTTTTAGGAGAAAAACAATGTCGTCTACGAGCTGCAATAAAGGTTTGAAAGGAAATTAAGATGAAGGACAGAGAGAAGAATAAAAAACCAAATGGGGTATTTTGGAAATAAAGTTTTGTGCCAGACTATCAAAAGCTTTGATATGTCAAGGGCAACAGAAAAAATTTTGTGGAAAAACAATATATGGAGAGAAGAGAGAGGAGAGAAGGAGAAAGAGAGAAGAAGAGAGGAGAGAGAGAGAGAGAGAGGAGAGGAGAGAGAGAGAGAGAGAGAGAGGGAGAGAGAGAGAGAGAGAGAGAGAGAAGAGAGAGAGAAGGGGGAGAGAGGGAGGGGGGAAAAAGGGAGGAGAGCGAGGGGAGGGAGAGGGGGAGAGAGAGAGGGGGTCGGACATCCCCCTGAGACGGGCACAGGGGGACACACACACACAACACAATACGAATTTACACATCCACGCAACTCATACACACACACAACTCAACACACACACACATACACACACACACACGCACACACACACACACACGAAAAACCACACGCCACAACGCAACACACACAGCACAGCCACACAGAACACAACACACAACAGACAGACATTTAATGTGTGGGTTTGGTGGTGTGGGGTGTGTTTTTGGGGGGGTGTGTGTGGTGTGTGTTTTTGTGGTTTTGTGTGTGTGTGTGTGTTTTGTGTGTGGGGTGGTTTTTCGGTGAAGCAGTTATGATAGTTATAATTTTGTAACGATTTTAAAAAAAAAATTAGGATAATAATAACAGCAAAACATAAAAATAATGATAAATGAATAAAAAGAGAGAAAAATCATCTTTTCCCTCCCGGTTTTTGGGGCTTACTGACCTGTGGCCATTTAAGTTGGGCCGAATTGACCCTGGCCTAGACGGTTTTAGGCCAAATAACCTTGTCCCATATGCGGTGGCGAATGAATCGTGATCAGTTGACCCCGACCAAAAGCTTTATTACCAAAGCAGAACCCCAAGAGGCAAGAGAAGCAACATTGCGGAGGTGATTAAGATTGAAGACAGTGAACATTCAGTGTGTTAGGGGACACGTTGTCTCAGTTAGATTTCTTAAATTCCCCCAATCCCTAATAGTGACAAAAAAATGGTTTTAAATCCAACTAAGTAATGATACCGGGGAAACCAGTAATTGGTACTATACTCAGGGGTTTTTAAAAATATCACTTTTTTTTTTCACCATGCATTTTAATAAGATCAGTTAACTATTTCAAATTAATTTCAGCAAGAAAATTTTGTTTGGGTTTTGTCTTGTTTTTTTGTTGTAATAAAAGTAGATTAAACGTGTGAAATCACATTTTTAATTTTTAAATATTTTGTATATTTTGTTGTAAATTTGTTTGATCGAAATGTAAGCGTTTGAATTTTTTGTAGTTCAAGGGTTTTTGGAAGTACTGAATATAAAAAATCAGCGATCGGATTTAAAACAATTGAATTTAGAATATGCTAAATTTTTTCCGTTTTCCGATTTTGTATGGCCTCAAAAAAGACAGACCCCCATAGCTGTACGGGCTCTTGCGGTTTCCCAAAAACAGGGCTAAAGAAAAAAATTTTTCCCTTTCCCCCCCACCCCCCCCTCTCCTTTTTAAATTGTGGTTACGTACTGACAATGCCCTTTGATTTCATTATATGTTTGACATTTTTAGTAATTCCCTTTCCAAAAAAAAAAAAATCACTTCAAAACGGGAAGAATATTTCCCCCCCCCCGGCCCCCTGGGCATTTTTTACCAAATACCCCGAACCCAACAACGTTAAAAAAACTATGGAAAAGATTTTGTTCAGTGACCCTTCCTTTTCAGACGAAATATATTTTTTTGAATATGCTTTTTTGGAATCTGAACTTTTTTTTTTCGTGACAATCATAGATTTTTTTTAAAACCCTCTAACCACACCGGGAAAAAAAACTGGGAATTTCCAAATTTTTTTTTTCGAATTAAAAATAAGATAAAAATGAACGAGGATGCGCGGTTTTTTCTTGGGACACGGGCTAGTTTTTCTTTGCCAAAAAATTTAGTGCTTTTTCAGTTTATTCTTTTTTCCCGGGAAACCCTTTTTTTTTTTTTTTCCCCAAAATTTTTTGGTTACTTTTCCCAAATTGAAAACAAGTATTCTTTCAAAAAAAGCCCAAAAACAGGGCCCCGGGAAATAATGGGGCAGTTTCCAGAAAACAGAAAAGAAAGGGAATTGAAAAGGGAAAAAAGTGATTCCCCCCCCGCATTCCCCAGCCCTGGTGATCCGCTCGCCTAAAATATTTTTTATACAGAGCCCCTGCTCTCCCACCGCCCGGGCCGGGGACCTTATTCCTTAAAACCGAACTGAACCTAACCCCCCCCTTTGGGCCCCCTGGCGGGTTTATTAAACTCACCCAAACCTTAAGGGAACCCTAAAGATTTAGGGGGCTATATAATTTCAACCAAAATGTATCTCAGTTTTGGGGGGTTTATGCAGAAGTTGTTTTAAAAATTTCGCAGCATACTAAACCAAAAAATAATAAAGAAAACAAAAAGTGGTAAGGGCGGCAGCAACCGCGCAGTTCTCGCCCCATTAAAAACCCAATACTCTCCTGAAAGGGGGGGGGGGGGGGGGCGCAAACCTCCTGCATTTTAAACAAACCCTTTTAACCTGAGCTTTGATAACGTAACCAAACCTCAGTGGGAGGTTTTGGGCCCCTTCCCAGACCCCCCTAAATTTTTTCTTTTTAATTTCTTTAATTTCTAGTTTTTTGCCCAAACTCTCCCATTTCCCCCCAAACGGGTTTTTTGGGGACCTTTGGGGAAATTTGCGGGTTTTTTTCGGGAGGGGAAAAAAACCCTGCGGGGGAAACACGAAATTTTAAATTTTTTGGGGGGGTTTAAAACCCCTAGATCAGGGAAATTTTCCTTATATCTAGAAAAATAGGCAAAACCCCAAAAATTAAACCCACGTAGCCAAATTTAACCAAACCTAGCTGGGGGTTTTGACCCCCGAAAACCCAAACCCTAAGCTAAAAAAACCAAAGCTAACCAAAACCCAAATCAAATCAACCCAAACCCAAAATCTAATTTATCCTAGTCTAACCAAACAAACCCTAACCTCCTAGCGAGGGTTTGGGAGGGGGTTCTGGGACACTTTGGTATCATTCTTGAGGATCGACAGGTTCACACGTCTCTGGACTCAGAAAAAATTTCCAATACTTTTCTTAGATCTGGGGGAATTTTTTTAAACACCCCAAAACTAAAAAAAGTATTTTGGTTCCAAAGCATTTTTTTACCACACCCAAAAAAACCCTCTTTCCCCCCCGGCCCCAAACCTGTTTTTGTGGGGGGGGGGGGAGAAAGGGGCAAACCCCCTAGAATAATCCCTTAAATTTTCCCGGGACGGTTTTGGTATATTAAAATTTACTCCTTCGGATAAAGCAAAAAACGTTCAGAAAAACCACCACCGATGGGTGTTTTGGGTTTAAACTGCACATATACCCGGGTTTTTATGGAACTGCCCGCCGAAACAAAAACCGAGAACTCTCGCCAAACAGGGGAACACTCGCCAAAGGGGAAAATTTTTCGGGGGACAGTTCCACTGGAAAGGGGACCTTTTCACAAACCCTAACCTTCATATTGGCAACTAACCAACATAAACCACCCCATAAAAACCCAAATCAAGACAAAAACTAGAACTGTCCCCCGAAATAGGAAAAACTCGCCGACATGAAAAAATTTGGGAAAATCTTCCCAAAGTCGGCGAGAACCCCCTACGGGGAAGTTCCGGTACCAAAATAGGGCCCACCCTTTCAAAACCCCCGGGTTTTTCCCGACCTTTAAAAAACAGTAGAAAGGTGAAAAAAACTTTTAAACCAGGGGTCTTTTTTTAAAACCCGAGCCCCCGTCCCCCCCCCCAGTTAAAGGGTAAACCGGGTGTTACCCGGGGGGTTTTTGACCCCCCCCCCGGGGGGGTGGGGTTTGGCCAACACTAAGCTGCACCGGGAGATCACTATGGATCTGAGGCATTATCCTCTAAACAAAAAGAAAAAAAAAAAACCCCGGGGCCCTGCTAAAAACATACACAAAAAAAATTTGCCAAATTTTTCACTTTTTCTCCTTGAAAGATAATTGGGTTTTTTGATTTAAAGCCTAAAAAGGGGAATGTGCCAGATCCTTGACAGATAAGAAGACGAAGAAAACATTGCATTTTGTGTAGAAAACACACAAAAGGACAAAATCATATCAGACCCTTATTTTTTTTGTGTTTTTCAGCAAAAAATCATGTTTTTTTAATAATTACCCCGTATCAGGGGACAGGGGTTAAAAACCTTTATGATGGGACCCAAAAAGATAAAAAAAGCCCTTTAGGGCATCATTTCTACAATTTTGGAGGGAGAAAACATTAACTTTTTAAAAAAATTTTTTTGTAAAAAAAAGACGTTTAAACCCAAAAACCCAAAGTTTAAACGTGGGGATGATTGGCTGTTGCGCGAAACCCAGACCCCTCTGGTGGCTACCGCGGCAATGGACCTCGTAGCTTACTAAGGGTTTTCAATATCCCTTTTCCGAATACAGTTTTGCCATCTCTCGTAGCGGGCTAGGAACTTCCGGGCCCCCGTAAAAGGGTTCGCTGGTAAATTTGCTGAATCTGGCCCTAGGAGTCTGTTTCGAGAAAAAAAAAGAGAGAAAAAAACATAATACCGAAATCCAATACCGACCAAATAATATACCGATACCGGTATACCGATGCAAAACTAATACCGATACCTGTATACAGAAAAATAAAAATACCGGTAATACCGGTGGTAAAATACCGGTATTTCGGTATACCGGATACCGGTGCACATCCCTACAGTCAGTTCCCACTCAGACATCGTGGTGACTATACGTATACAGTGCTCGCAACCCAAGGAATTATTAACCAGAATTACTAACCACACCTCAAGTTATATTCCAAACTCCGTAGCATATAGTGGAGAGTGAGTTTGAGAGTGAGGAGTGAGGAAGGAAGGAAGGAAGGAAATAAGGAAGGAGGGAAGGAAATAAGGAAGGAAGGAAGTGTGAGAATGTGGGTTCCGGTGTTGTGCGAAATGTGAGTTTGTGAGTGAGGAAGGAAGGAAGGAAGGAAGGAAGGAAAAAGGAGGGAGGCTAATTAGAAAAGGAAGGAAAGAAGTGTGGAGAATTTGCGTTCCGGTGTTGTGCGAAATGTTGAAATTACGCGCGAAATCCTGCCGAGCCCTCCATGTTTCACTGTTTTTACAGCTTAATTGCTGCCCTGATACATGTTACAGGCAACATAGAGGCACTAGCTTCCCATGAGAACACTTATAAGGATTAATATTGACTCAAAAGCTTAAAATAACCACGTCAAAAGGTTCAAACAGGAGTACTGTTCTTATCAAGTATAATTATCATGATTTGTCTGGATACCATTCAGTGCATTTTTTAAGCCAATCTTACTGGGCGACATTCTTTGGATAGCCAGAAAAGTACGTAAAGGCCTAACTGTTAAAATATAGTTTTTTGGATACATCAACTTCACCCTTTTGTATGTTGTGTATAAATAAAGATCCTATGCAGTAATAAGAAGCACTTCTGGATCTAACACACACAGATAAGATGAACCATTGTATCCAGGAAGGTGTTTATGAACAAATATCTTGTCGCCCAGTAGCTTCAAATTGTTCTTACTGGGCGACAGTTTTCCATCACTGGGAGACATTTTGGTCGCCCAGTTACCATGTTAAAAAATGCACTGATACCATTATATCTAACTGCTCACATGAAATAATAAAGTGTCTCAGAGTAGCCTGTAACATGTTTCAGGGCAGCAGTAAGCTTAATAAACACGCAAATCAAAGTGGTAAAAGCTTAACCTTCTCGTAGGTTACCTAATTACCTCTCTTTCTCTACCTCTCTCTCTCTACCTCTCTCTCTCCCTCTCTCTACCTCTCTCTCTCTACCTCTCTCTCTCTACCTCTCTCTAACGCAACGCTCGTATGGCCCCGTCTCCATAATAACATTTATTTTATCATTCATCCTTATTGGTTAGTGTTGGCCGAAGCCATCACCCCGGGAGGGGGGTCACAAACCCCGGCTAACACCCGGTACCTATTCACTGCTGGGTGGACAGGGGCTCGGGATTTAAGAAGACCAACTAGTTTTCTTATGTTCTTATTTTTGCAACAAATTTTATTATGTTCTTATTTCTGCAACTAATTTTCTTATGTTCTTATTTCGGGTCGGACTAAACACCGCAAACCACCAGCAAACCACCCACAAACCACTCTAACTCCCTCACATTGCATGCAAATCAATAGCAAAACATTAATATCTCTCAGCAAACTAACCACAAACCTCCAAAAACTACCACAAACCACCAAAAACTACCACAAACCACTGAAACTCCTAACCTATCCTAACCTTACCTAACCTATTTTTTGGAGGTTTGGGATTAGTTTGGTGAAAAATGTGTTTCGCTATTGATTTGCATGTATTATGAGGGAGTTTCAGTGGTTTGTGGTAGTTTTTGGCGGTTTCTGGATAGTTGACTGAAAAATATGTGTTTTGCTATTGATTTGCATGTCATATGAGGGAGTTTTAGTGGTTTGTGGTAGTTTTTTGTGGTAGTTTTTGGAGGTTTGTGGTTAGTTTGCTGAAAGATATTAATGTTTTGCTGTTGATTTGCATGCAATGTGAGGGAGTTTCAGTGGTTTGTGGGTGGTTTGAGGTGGTTTGCGATGTTTAGTCCGACCGCTTATTTCTGCAACTAATTTTCATATGTTCTTATTTCTGCAACTAATGTTTTTCCCTTCTCTCCCTCCCTTCCCTTTCGCTCCATTCCTTCCCTCCCTTCCGTTCCCTCCTTTCCCTTTCCTTCCCTCCTTTCTCTCCTTCCCTCCTTTCCATCTCTCCCTTCCTTCCTTCCCTCCTTCCCTTCTTTCTCTCCTTCCCTATGTTCTTATGTTCCTCAGGGTGGCAGTGAGGTGTGGACCACAGAGAAGAGCACAGTCATCGCCTCGCTCGCCTTCCACCCGACGGACCAAGTGCTCGTCATCGCCACCTACAACGAGATCTACTTCTGGGATTGGTTCCAGCCGCAGCCTTTTGCCAAGATCTGCACCGCTGTCGAAAAGGAGAAAGTCAGGTGTGTTGAGGGCTGTACTCACTCTCACACACACTCACACACACACATGCAGACACACACACACTCACACAGCCGTTTGCCAAGATCTGTACCGCTGACGAGAAGGAGAAAATGAGTTGTGTTGGGCACTACAGTTTATCAAAACCTTCATTTTTACCTAGTACATTTATTCCAAACACGCACGCACGCACGCACGCACGCACGCACGCACGCACGCACGCACGCACGCACGCACGCACGCACGCCACGCACGCACGCAACGCACGCACGCACGCACACGCACGCACGCACGCACGCACGCACCGCACGCACGCACGCGCGCGCTCGCACGCACACACACAACACACACACACAACACACCACACACACACACACACACACACACACACACACACACACACACACACACACACACACACGCGCGCGCAAGCACGCACGCACGGACGCACATACACACACACACACACACACACACACACACACACACACACACACACACACACACACACACACACACACACACACACACACACACACTAATATAATACAGCAGCATTTTTAGATCAGTTTTATTTAATAGACCAATCTCAGCATTTATAGACCAATTTGATTTTTTAGACCAAAACGAACATTTCTCGTACGTCAAGTTTGACCCTCTCGGCCACAAGCTGATCACGGGCATCGCTAACATGCCTCACGAGCGCCCCGGGTCCCCCTCCACCCACCCCGTCCCTTCGCGGTCAGAGCTGGTGGAGATAGAACAGCGCTACAACCAGCTGTCCAGCCAGTACCTCAGCCTGCGTGCCCTTACCAGCTCCTCGGCAGCTGGTTCCTCCCTCAATGCCACCTATTCCTCCTCGCGCACTGTAAGTCTGGGTTGGTAGTGGTGGTAGTAGTGGTGGTGGTGGTGGTAGTAGTAGTGGTAGTGGTAGTAGTGGTGGTATGACCTGTTTAACCCCTTTAGGCCCAGAGCGTAATTTCAATTGTAATTTGGGTACCATTAGACAATTTTTAGTGAATATAACCATTATTTTATATATATTACCTGTTTAGTATCCATGTCCACTAAATAATTTGGTATATTCAGTTGCTTTTCATAATTATATGGCTTAAAGACACACAATTTTGTATAGCAAAGATCTGGGCATGAAGGGGTTAAAAAAGCACACTTGAGACTTCATTTTACGCACAAGTTATGTTCCTGAATAATCATGCGTCGCACTAATCCTACGTTCCCAGTAACTAAAATTTTTGAACAGATTTGATTAATAAATTTTGATTAAGAATTGATTAAAAATTGATAAAAAAAATTGTGCGTAACTGAATTTTTCATACCTTGTCTTACCCACCCTGGCCGCCCCCCTCCTGCCCCCCAGATGGACCGCGGCACAGACCCCATAGAGCTCGGGGGCAGCGCCGTGTGGCACATGACGGAGGAACGGCGAGGCGGCGGCAGCAGGAGCAGCGGCAGCTAGGCACTCAAGGTGAGGCATGGGGTGTGTATTCATCTAGTTGTATTTTACAGGGCCTGAGCAACGCTCGTATGGCCCCGTCTCCATATCAACATTTTTATCATTCATCCCTAGTGCTTAGTGTTGGGGGAAGCCACCACCCCGGGAGGCGGGTCTCAAACCCCCGGCTAACACCCGGTACCCATTCACTGCTGGGTGGAAAGGGGCTCGGGTGTAAAGGAAACAGCCCATCTATTTCCGCTCTGCCCGGGGATCGAACCCGGGACTTCTCGGTGGTAAGTCGAGCGTGGTACCACTACACTACGGAGTACCCGTGTGTGTGTGTATGTGTGTAGCCAGCACTGCTCTAACACACCAACCCTCTAACCCTCAAGCGTCTAACACTAACCCTCATTAACACTTAACATTAACCCTCAACCGTCTAACACTACCCCTCACTAACACTAACCCTCAACCCTCTAACTGTCTAACACTACCCCTCTACCACCCCAGGACCCATCACCTGCCGACGCCCCTCAGCAATGTGGGGCGGGGGCGGGGAGGCCACCGGGGAGCCTGACAGGGCCGGGGCGGAAGAGCGGGTGGAGGTCCCTAGTGGATGGCCTCGCACCACCCCAACGCTTGGAGTCCCGGATCTAATTGCGGCCGGGTCTATGCGAGTGTCAACGGTCCCTGTGACGTTGATAGTAAGCGACGATAGCGCCTTGTCCTCCAGCCTCGACTCGTCCTCGGCAACTAGTGGAGCGAGCCGTACCTCCGAGTGCAACACCCGCCTCTCCTTACTCTGGACCTCACGCCTCCACCGCCTTGGCTTAGACCCCGACACAGACCAGTCCAACCAACCCAACCAGACCAATCCATGGGAGCCGCGACCTGACCCCGCAGCCCCGCCCCCTAGCGATCCCAGACCCCAGGACCGAGAGGATGACCCCCCTGTGCCCCCCGTTCCGCCCCTGTCCCGTACGGATCGGTCCGAACCACATAGGGGGTAAAACTTCAGTCAGGCGGACCGGCCGGGCATCCACTTGAGACGTGAGATGTTCGGATGAGGGAATTTGGGGGGGGTGAGAGAAAGGGCAGGTGGTGGATCCAGAGACAGGGCAGCTGGTGCAAGGAAGAGAACAGGTGATGGGAGAGAGAGAAAAGGATCAAGTTCCTTGTATTTCTTCACCCCTACCACTTTGTCTCCTCTTGTAACTTCCACTTCTTTCTTATGCTGTTCTTGATCTGCTTTGCCTTTCTCCAACTAACACCGGGATATTAGTCTGTGTTGTCCTTACCCCAGAATTAGATGGTAAAGTTGGATAATTGATATTTTCTAATAGTAAATTGATACTGCCATAAAATTCAACATCATATTTATTTTTATTGTTCAAGCTCGCTTCGCTCGCTTGGACACCCATTTCAGCCGAAATCAGGTGTCATATAGGCTTGTAAAATGTTTCCTCTTCTTCTTTTTCTTGTGACTACTTTTGTGGGGAGCGGGCATACAGGCGCAAA
>JACEEZ010017448.1:0-15073 GCA_016584305.1 Chionoecetes opilio | reverse complement strand
TCGAGAACCCCCCCCCCCCCCAGTGGGGGGGGGGGGGAAAGGGGGGTAGGGGGGGGGAAAAAGGTTAAGGAAGGGAAAAGGTTTAGTGGGTTTTTTATTTAGAGGTTAGTTAGGTGGTGGGGTCAAGCCCCCCGCTAGGTTAGGTTAATTTTGGTTAGGCAAATTTCTCTATATATAAGGAAATTACCTTAGATCTAGGGAGTTTGTCTCCTCTACACATTTCTTAAATTACGTGTCTCCGACGCATTATTTGCTCTCCACCCGAAAACCCCGCATTCCCACAGGTCCCCAAACTTGCTTGGGGGAAGTGGGAGAGTATAGGCAAACACTAGAAATTTTCCGGAAAAACTAGTCAGTGTCTCAGAAAATGACCGCGCAGTCCTCGTTCATTTTTACCGGTATATTTCCCTTAATATCCTACTAACCTAACCATTACCTTCGGCGAGAGTTCCCGGATTGTGTCGGGATGAAAATTTCGGTAGACGAGAGTACCAGGTACCGTTCTCATTATCCCTGAATGATACGATTAGGTCACTCAGAATGTCTGCCTCTTAACGCCCTTGAATTATATGATTATATGGTCAACCATGATGTCTGCCCCTTTTTGTCCCTGAATTATTAGGTTAATCAGGATGGCTGGCCCATTATTGCCTTTGAAATATTTATTAAAAATCAATCAGGATGTCTGCGCCTTAAATCATTGCCTCCAAATTGTTTATTTCTGGTCAATCTGTACATGTCAGTGGTACTCCTTAGTGTAGGGTAAGCACGCTCGGCTCACAACCGAGAAGTCACGGGTTCGATCCACGGGTGGAGCGGAAACAGTTGGGCTGTTTCCTTAAAACCCGAGCCCCTGTCCACCCAGCAGTGAATGGATACCGGGTGTTAGCCAGGGGTTTGTAACCCGCCTCCCGGGGTGCTGGCTTCGGCCAACACTATAAGCACTAGCAGACAGCTCTCTAGGGGTAGTCTGCAAGAGAGCTGTCTGGTTACAGCAGAGATCCATCTCAGCTGCGTCAATAACTGACGAAATTCTACAAACATCATCATCAAACATCAATCAGGGACCCTTCCTTATCGCTTTATACAGGATACATCGATTTGTTGTGTCAAGCCAGATGCCAGCTGAGTAATCAGCTGATTAGTTTGTAAACACTATTTATCTCGTGGCAGCCTTGTGATTGGCTGATAGATCTGAATATATAATATAAACACTGCTGTGATTCGTTATTAGCAAGGATGACGTCATTGTATTCGCCAGCCAATCAGCTGTCTCTGTGGAGATACTCCGAGATACTCCTCCTTGCGCCAGGCGTAAATCCATCTTCGGCGGATTACACTGGTTAACAAGATCAAACTTTTTTTCACATCGCAGACATAAATAAGCTTTTCTGGACGTATTTTTTATGCTGATTCCAAATCTGGTTACAGTTTTTTTCTAGCACGTATAGTTTTTGAATTATTTTTATCTTTATTTTATGAAAATCTTCGTAATTTTATGAAAATCTACGGGTGTAATAAATTACATTTCATGCAAATCATTTACTTGAAAGAACTAAAATATATATCATACACTAAATTAATACAACGCAATGAATTGTAACAACAAATTTACATCATCAAAGGTCATTGAACATATTTGGTAAAGTAAGCATATACCAGTAAAGATCTTAAAAGCGTTGAGAGTACGTTTTTCTTTTAAATATTTGGTCGGATTTTCACGATACAACACCCAAACAATGGTCAGCCTTTCATGCTTTCGTTCCAAAATCCTTGGTAGCGAATTTCCATAGTCTGAATGTCTTGGTGAAAGCGTTCCCCTTCTCGTCACTCACTGCACCAAGGTTTTCGGGAAAAGAAATCTAAATGGGAATGCAGGAAGTGCATTTTTAAAGACATTCGACACTCCATTTCTTTATAAAGCATCGAGGAGTTTCTCAACTCCATCCTTATATGCATGAGACTTGTTATTCCCCAGAAATTTTGCGCATACCCATTTAAAAAGCCAGCCAAGCTTTCATTCCGGGCGGACTGAGGGCCTATTGAAATTCCATATCCATTAAAAACCCTTTCCCTGATTTTTGGCCCAACAAAAATTTCAACCGTTCAATTTTGCTGCACTAACTTTCGAAAATTTCTTAGAAAGGTATTGGAACCCTTGTGAATCGACTTTACCCATTGCTTTAACAAAATTCTTCATTAAACCAAGTTTATGTGGAGGTGGTAGGAAGATCTTTTGGGGATCAACTAAAGGGACAGACTGGACACTGCTTTTTCCCGGGGCATATGTGAACCTTTTGGCCAGTCACGTTTGTTGTAGTGTTCCGTGTGGCACGAACAGTCCCCAGGCAAAGGAAAAAAACAATATTTGTAAACCCGCTTGCATACCCATTTACATTCCTATAACTTTAAGGTCTCCGCAAAGGTTCCATTGATGACTGTCGTATTGGATTGCTTTAAGTAGAAATATCCATATTGTCATTGTCTCTTTTAGACGGACAGAATGGGCAATAGGGATGGATGGCTCTACATTTCCATTATGCAAAAGAACGGTTTTCCCAGGCTTCTCTGCGATGAATCAATGAAGAGACGCCAGTCAGATGCCACTACGCTGAGACAAGTCTGTGAATAGTCCATGTTATCATGGCAATAACAGAGAGGACCATATACTGTAAGGAATGTTGCTAAATTAAATTTCCGCTTTTCGGTAGTAGCTGACACGAACATTTTTTTCAAGTAAATTGTTCTCCTGTAGTCTTGAGGCTAGAAGCTCTGCTTTCTCTTTAGACAGTGACAAGTCTCCAACAAGATCATCAAATGTCCTTGGGTGAGTAGCTTTGGCTCGAAATTTCTACCTTCCGATGTGTAATCTGGATCTGCAGACGGCCCGGGGAACGCCACCAATTGCACCTTCACACCATCCATGTCATCTTCGATAGAATCTACACCATCATCTGGGGGAATTGGAATGGGCAATTCTTCACCATGTTGCACTGGTCTACGTGATAATTCCGGGTGGATAAACAATCTTGTTTTTGTTTTGTAGAAAACCCTATTATGTTTACACTACACAAAAAAACAGTCTTCATGATGATCTCTCGACTCCCTCCATATCATGGTATGGCAAACGGCATTGAAGCTTTCTTTGTTCACCCAATCGCGTAATTCCGTTTGAGCAGGGGGAACAAATTTGGGATGTGGCGCCCATGGCTTATCTTGGTCACCTAGGTGGCAAATCAAAGTATGCTTGTATATTTTCTTAAAGGTCATTGTAATAGTTCGTCGTTGTAATTTAGTTGTGAATTACCACATACATAAAAAAAAACTTTGTCTGGGTGATTTTTACTTCCGAGGCATGCTGATTGATTTGAGCAAATTATTCGAAACGAATTAACATCAGCACAGCACTTCACCGAAAAGTAGCCAGAGGCAGAATGTGAAACGCGGGTTGTCAGAGACAGAGGTATCAATTGCGCTGTTGCCAGACGTACGATAAGATGCCTGAAATAAATAGAGAAATAAACAGATAAATAAATAGATAAATTATACATAAAACCAGAATAGACAAGACTAGACCAAGATAAACCCTATCAACTATTTAAACATTATAACTTTTGCCCATATATTACCCAAAAAAAAACTATGAATACATAAGATAAACCCAATAAAGTGTTGAAAAAAAGTTGTACTTTGCCTATATAAAATGGTTTAAATCTGTGTATTTACATTTTTTGTCTTTATAATAAAAATATAGTGCTAGAGAAAATCCAATTGCATTTTTGGAATCAGCGTCAAAATGCTATCCAAGCTCCACAAAATTATCTCTGATGAAAAAACTTTGTTGGCCAGTGTTTATTCAAAAGCCTGGGCGCAGGGGGGGCGAGGGTTGCGCCGGAGTTAGTCCAGGGAGCCAGGCCAGATATCGGTACCACCTGGGGTAAACTAAACAACGAATGCTACTAAAATGTTTATAGAGTGACGTAAATACATTAAGATATGATAGCCTTCCCGCACTGGTAGCTTAGTTGATTTTTTGATGCAATGGGGTGCTACCCATAAAAAAAAAAATTCAGCGTGACGCTGGGGGGTTTTTCCTCATTTTCTTTAAAATCAATCACACGATCGTTGCGAAACTTTTAGACACCTTGTAAATTTGATTCTCTACCAGAGTTGTTCCTAGGTATTTTTCAAATTTCCTCATTTTTTGTGATTTAACCCTAAAAAAAATTAATTTTTTGGGTATTTTCCCATAAATCTGGAATAAATCCCTAATATGGGAGAATTGGAAAATTATGCCAACAGCTCTTGTAGCTAATTTGATTCTCTACAAGAGTTATTCCGATGTATATTTCAAGTTTCCCCATATTTAGGGGTTTTTTTTCATATTTGGTGATTTTTTGTGATATTTGGGGATAATTTATTATTGGAAGGAGCAAACATATGTAGAATGGTTTCCATGTAAATTGTTTGTTTGTTTTTTTCATGTAATGTTTAATGGTGATATTTTTTTTGCAGGTGTGTGCTGACTGTCTGACGGCATGATGCAACCATCAGCGGGGAAAGAGCACGGATCGACTGAAATATCCACTGCTCTGATGATGACAGCGATGCTCTGGTGTCACCACAGGATTTGGACTCCTGGAACAACATTGCTCAGGGCTGCAGAGATCAGGCAGCATGATCCAGTCCTGGAAGCAGCCAAGGGCCTTGAAGAAGGAGGAATACCAAAACATACATTATCACCGTAAATGTCGTAGTCTCTTTACAATAAAGAAGTCACTGGATTCTACCCTTTGAAAGGGGTGTAAAGATAGAATCAGCAAGCGTCGAACCCCAGGAGGAGGGCATCAAGGGATGCCCCTAGTACTAGCAGGGTGTATGCCAAAGTATGTCTCTTCGCGAGAAGTCAAGCAAGTACATTAAAGCAGCAAAGACAAGGGAGCCACTCCCCCAGTGTGTTGAGCTACGAGCAGATAAGAAGACCGAAAGAGCTGCAACAAGGGAAACCAAACCCAGAGAACCCTTTGGTTTACTTAGCAGAGACCTTGTTGCTGCAGAGGGTCACTACCACAAGTCGTGCTACAAACTTCAAAAAAGATGATTCCCCAGCGGCCGCCAGGTCTGGTGCAGGTAAAAAATCAGGAAGAAAGCGAGGGAGCACGTACGAAGAGGCTGAGATAGAAGCCCTCGAGGAACTCTTCTTGTATAAAAGGGACTGAATTTTTTCCCCCAAACCCAGAGTACTGCCTATGATAAACCTCACATCTGGGCTTGAGAGATCCATGATGTCCCGTGGTTTACCCAACTGAAACCAGCGACAAAGAAACATGTTCGCCGAAGATTAAAAACCGGGGTTTGGGGAATCACTACGCTTTGTCCCAGATGAGAAAGGAAAGCTTCTAATCTATCCACGCAGCCTCTCAATGGACACCTTGCCCGACAAGCACACAAAATGACAAAAGATCTGCAAGAAGCAAGAGCAGCTAACTCTGAAGATATCTTAACCAAAGCAGGAATGCAGCTGAGGAATGAGATCAATAAGCAAGATTGAGTCAGCCATGGCCTTCCCGATACAGATCAGAATGTTATTCCTGCAGCAGTCACTAAATTCCTGCACACCCTGCTGACAGGAGAGTGTGAGTGTCAAACTCCCTCTAAAAGAGCTCAACGTCTTGCCACATCCTTCGGCAGTGACTTGGTCTTTGCTGTTACCAGTGGAAAGACAAAGCCACCCAAGCACGTACTGCTGTCCAATGCTTTTAAAGTGTTTGACAGGAAACCAGAACTGATCCGAACTCTGAATCGTCTGGCCACTGTGTGTCCTACTCAATGTTTGAGGAGATCGATACAGCCCCTTTTTATCCAGAAGCTGGAATGTTCAAAGGATGACATTCCACTGCCAGCAAACATCCCACCCTGGTGTGTTCACAACCCTGGCCTGGATAACATCGACCGACTTGAAGAGACACTAAGTGGAGCAGGTACTTCTCACAGAGTCAATGGCATTTCTGTCCAGTTTCCAGGTTGCAGGCTCTGTGCCAGAGAAGGTTCCCCGCCAGAGATTACCAAGTCCAAGATAAGAAGCATCACTCTGACCGCATCAATTCTGCCAATATACAATGGTTTGGGGGGCGGGCAGGGCCACCCAGGATTTAGACTTGCGTATGTCGACACTACAAAGGGTCCAGGATTCAAAGACCAAGAACCATATCTGGCTTCTTACTCGAATGTCAGACCATGAGAACCAGTCCCCTCAGCAGTTGGACGGTTCAACATCAAAATCCGCAGAGACATTGCAGTGGTCCAGGACACTGTAAGCTACCTGCCCACTATCAATGCTCCCGCAACAGAAATGTCCACCGTTAATGAAGTCTTGGAGCAAACGCATGCCATCATGCAGTCCTTACAGCTTAACAAGATTGGTGCGTGTTTGATCAAGCACTCTATGCCAAAGCTGCCGAGGGTTCTCTGGAAACAAGAGAAGTTCAAGAACATTATCATCAGGATGGGCGTTTTTCCACACAATCTGCAATCTCCTCTCCACCATAGGGAAGAGGTTTTAGGATGCAGGTCTTAGAGATATGTGTGTGGAATCAGGTGTCATTGCAGAAGGATCAGTGTCAGGGGGGATGGACGGCCGGAGGTACAACAGAGCAGTGAGACTGCACAAGCTCGTGTATGAAGCACTGATGAGGCTTGCATGGAAAGGCTTCCTTCCATGGCTAGAAAAACCATTCAAGGGACATACACCATCTGGATGGAACACTGAAGAACATCAACAGCTTCCACAGCAATGTGTCTCAGGGGAAACCTTTTTAAGAGCTGATGGAGAGTGAATCATGCACACATATCCTGAAGCTCTTCCAAGTTTATCTTTAGACCCTAAGAGATGAACACAACCTCTCAGCATTCTGGATGTCATACCTGGACATGGTTGAGATCATGCTGGACCTGGTTCGAGCCTCCAGAGAAGGCAACTGGATGCTTCACCTAGGAGCAATCCGACAGATGATACCGTGGTGTTTTGCTATGACAAGGTGAACTATGCCCGATTCCTGACCTACTACTATGCCATGAGTCTCGACTGCCCATTTAACACCCAGAGGTCCCTGAACACTTCATGCAAGGTGGCTTTTCGGTCCAGATCGGTAGCAAGAAAACCCTTTGGACGGATTCCTGTGGACCAGACCATCGAAGAGACGATCAACAAAGACACCCAGACACCAGGGGGCAAAAGGCTTCAGCCTGAAAGGTGGAGCTGTCGCCAGGTACTACCTGACATCGGAGTATCGCAGCAGATACTTTAGGCAGCTCAGGGCCATGGTAGTAGGCCAAAAGTATACTGACTTTTAGCCACCCAGACCTACAGATGCCCAGGATTAGAAGAATGAGGCCAATGGGCCAATCTTTAGTTCAACTGATGGAGACCAGCTGGTTGAACCCCTTTAACGCAGAGCAAGGAGATCTTGTCAGTTTTCAACTGCGACTACAGCAACCACCAGAAGTTGCCAAAGACCTTCTAGGGGCCTACAGAAAAGGAGAGGATGCATATCAAGCTTCAAGGAAGAGCGCCTGGAGACCCATACGCCAACTATACAGTTTCATGACACGATGACGAAGACGAAACTGAGAAAAGTTCACTAACATCAGAATGAAGCCACGCTCACAAGGCCATGCCAAGGAGGCTATCTTGAAGGCTGACAGGAACCTATTTGGCCAGATGATCCTTGTTGCTGAGAACAGAAAGCTCAAAATGAGTGATGTCTTTGGGTCATCCCCTGGGGCCTTTGCCATGGGCACTTGCCAGCGGTGATGGGTCTCTCCGCAAGACCAACAAGGCTGCCCTAGCAAGGGAGTTGGAGAGGAATGTTTCTCCTGCAGAGGTGATCCCCGAGCCCTCTGCTTTCCATAATTGATGGATGAGCCTGGTCCAGAAACTGAAGGGAAACGGACAACACTTTTTCACAGCTTGCAGGCACAGCACTGAGTCCCGTTTCCATGAGGGTGCTAAGAGCAGGCGCATTGATGTTGTGTTTGACGTTTTACAAGGAGACATCCATCAAAGATGCAGAACGAGCCAACAGAAGTGGGAGGCACAGGGATCCATTTCAAAGAACATTCAACCTGGGCACAACATCCAGCAGTGGAGAAAGTTACTCGTAGTTCCTCCCAACAAAGGCAAGTCTCATCAAGTTCCTGGTAGAAGAATGGAAAAAACCACAGCACAGGGAGAAGCTCGAGGGCAAGGAGCTGTATGTCACCTGTGAGCAGCTCTGCTTCAAGATCACCAAAGAGCAGTGGGAAGAGGCTCCTGAGCTTAAGGTCAAGTCAAGAAGAAGCAGACACACGCCTCCTTCTCCATGCACTTCATGCAGCAGAATCTGGGTACAAATTGTCATCATCACTGCAGAGGATACAGACGTCATGGTCCTGTTCTGGGCATGTGCCCAAGATCCCATCCCACCTGTTCCAGAAGTGCGGGACGAAGAACCGGACAAATCCTGGGTATCACCCACTGAGCCGTACACTGGGAGGCAGCGTGTGGGATTCATTGATTGGTATGCATGCCTTTACAGGCTGTGATACCGTCAGTGCATTCGCTGGCCGGGGAAGATGACGACACCAAGCAGGTGAAGATGGACAAGACATACCAGGATGCTTTCCCCGAACTTGGCGCTCATGGGGAAGTGTCTCCTGAACTCTTTGAGAAGCACAGGAAATCACCTGCCACATGTACCTGCCATCTACCCACACAACTGAGGTGAACAAGCTTCGGTTTTGAGCTGTTCTGTTTCGAGACGTGGAGAGGTTGGAGTCAAGTCAAAATCCCTCCTTGTGAGGACTGCCTCTTCATGCATGCACTACGTGCAAACTACCAGGCTGCGATCTGGAGGAGAGTCTGCAGAGCCAGCCATTTGTTGCGAACCAACAGACTGCGGCTGGATGACAGATGAGGACGGCAAGCTTGCTGTCAACTGGATGCGAGGCTCACCAGCACCAGATGCTGTTATGCGCTACTGTCCTGCAAGTGTGTGCGGTCATGCGAAAATCCCTAAGTGCACTTGCCCCCAGCAATGGCCTGAAGTGTACGGACATGTGCAGGTTACAGACATGCCAGAACAAGGCTATTGAAGGAGAGCCGGTAGCACAACAGTCAGATTCCGATTTTTGACGTAGATGATATTGAGGAGGATTTAAATTTGGGCCCTAATAGTAAGTACAAGCCCATGGCATGCTTAGTGTGGGATTTACAGGACTTGTATTAAATGTGACAATTACTATATTCATTTTAGGACATTTAGGCATTCCTGTCCCCAAATTTTACATTTTAAAATTTTTCTGAATTTTTGGTAGGGTGTGTCTATTCAAGAAGTGAAACGACCATTAAGCTACCAGTTGTGCAAGGGCTATCATATCAAAACATAAACTAGAGACATGTAGCAAGCTAAAAAAACCTAAGAGAAATTTGTCACCCCGGGTGGTACCCATATCCCAAAAATTTGGGTCTTGCTCATGGACTAAGTAGCATTAACGCCATACCTTGACTTACGCTTTTTTGCTGGATCTGGCCCCAAAAGCCCCTTCTAACTTTCCTTTAAATCATGGATGTAGAAATGTATGTATTTAAAACCTTACCCATCACCACACACCCATTCACTCACCCATTACCCATCACCCCCCACCCATTCATTCACCCATCACCCCCCACCCATTCACTCACCCATTACCCATCACCCCCCACCCATTCACTCACCCATTACTCATCACCACACACCCATTCACTCACCCCTTAACCCCTCACCCCCCACCTATTCCCTCACCCATCATCCATCACCCCCAACCCATCACCCCCCACCCATTCACTCACCCCTCACCCCATACCCATTACCCTTCACCCCACCCATTCACTCCACCCATTACCCATCACCCCCACCTATTCCTTCACCCATCACCATCACCCCCAAACCCATTTACCCCCCACCCATTCACTCACCCATCACCCAACCCCATTCACTTACACATTACCAGGCATGTAGTACGGTACGGTACGGGAATATTTTTCGTATTCGTACCTCAGATAAATACAGTACCGTAATTCCTTAACGTACCTGAATATTGATCGTACCGTACTGGTACGATTAGTTTTCGTACCGTAATTTCGAACTATTCTTCGTACCCAAAAAAAAATTTGACTTTCAAAAACAAAATCAATAATTAACAAAATTACCAATAATTTGCCATTGTGTTTAATATACACATACTTTTGCAGGTAGTACATACAACACAGTAATTTCTACCCATTTATCTCTATATATATACCTACATTTCATAATTACATCCTATACCCAAGACTACAATCATTAACTATATATATATATATATAATATATATATATATATAATATATATATATATATAATATATATATATTATATATAATAATATATATATATATATATATATAATAATATAAGCGAAAGTTTTGTCGTCGTCTGTGTGTTGTGTGTGTGTGGTGTGTGTGTGGTATAGGTTCCGCCCCGTGGTGCAATCCCCTTTCATATGGCACATTTTTTGGGAAACCCGGGGTTTGACCAGGGGAAGGTCATAACCCCACTTAGAGATGATTCGATCACTTTTTTTTTTCTTTTTTTTTAGCAGCCTATTAGCGATAATTATGAAGAAAAAAAAGTGTGTTGCGAAAATTTTAGGAAACCTTGAGTAGGGTGATGGTAATGGGCAAGGAAGCTAGAGTACAAGGAAATCCGACTCCACAGTAAAGTTTGAAACCCGTACGGTGCTGCCATCTTTTCGAACACAGGGTGTCTCTCTAGCTTCCTTGGTGGCGATGGTGGTGGTTTTTGCTCCCCGCAACCCAAAAAACCCTTGCCTTGCCTTAGAAAAAATATTCATATTTCTTGGCTTTACTCATCTCTTACACAAGATAGGGCCCATTTTGTTTGCATCAGTGAATCAGGCAGTGATTGTTTAACAACAACACGCCATTCATAACTCAAAAGGGTAAAAAATAAAATCATGACTGGGGTATCACAAGAGTAGGCGGACTTTTAGGTTTTCGTGCATTGAAATGTTGTACTCCTACCCGATATCACCAAACTACCAGATGATATTTATGAAAACTGAGCCTACCATCGTATTCATAATACATTGCTGCATATCATGAGCATAAAAAAATTACACTAAGACTACACTAATATTAAGATAATTGAAGGGAAAGTAAAAAGGTGTATAAACTTTTTTCTTGCTTATTTGCTTCAAAATCGCTGTAACTCCATAAGTTTTTGGGCGCATTCAATTTTCAAGAACTGTTTCAAAAACCTTATACTTTTTCGCTTCCTGTGGTATGTAGCACGTCCAATAAGGAAAAGAGTAGGTGGTCAAAATGGCTAAGAAAGTTAAACTACTACTGCAAACTGGCACAGTGACGGGTGAGCATTGCTCCCTATACAGGAGAGACTGTTCTCGGGAGAGCTATCAGAGGCTCCACCCCTCACGGCACCAGTTTGCAACAGTTTTTAAATTTCTTAGCCATTTTGACCACCTATTCTTTTCCTTATTGGGACGTGCTACATACCACAGGGAACGGAAAGTATAAGGATTTTGAAACAGTTCTTAAAAATTTGAATGCGACGAAACTTATGGAGTTACAGCGAGTTTAAGCAAAATAAGCAAGAAAAAATGTTTATACACTCTTTTACTTTCCTTCAATTATCTTATTTTAAATCGTTTAGTCTTAGTTGTAATTTTTTTATGCTCTTTGAATGCACAATGTATTAGGGAACACGAGGGTTTTGGGGGCTCGTTTTCATAATACTTTTGGGTAGTTTGGAATACCCGGGTAGGAGTAATAAACATTTCAATGCACGGGAAAACCTTTAAAAAGTCCCCCCTACTCTTGTTTTGGGCGTCAGACTTTAATTTTTTACCCTATTGATTTATGAAGGGTGTTGTTTTTGAATAACACGCCTGTTTCCCCTGATGAAAAACAAAATAGGCCTATTTTGTGAAGAGATGAGTAAACCCAAGAAATATGAATTTTTTTCAAGGGAAAAAGGGAAAGGGGTTTTTGGGGTTTGCGGGGAGGCAAGACCACCCCTTTCGCCCCAAGGAAGTTTAAGGGGAGAGACACCCTGGGGCCCGACAAGATGGAAAGAAACCGTAGGGGTTTCAAATTTTACTGTGGAGTGGATTTCCTTGACTCTAGTTCCTTGGAAAAGGGGGGGAGGGGAAATGGGTGGGGTGAGGGTTTGGGGGGATGGGTGGGGTAGGAATAGGGGGGGGGTTGGCTAAGGGTAAATATAAGCGAAAGTGGTTGTCTGTCTGTCTGTCGGGGTTTTGTGTGTGTGTGTTTTTGTGTGTGTGGTATGGGTTTTCCGCCCCCCGTGGCGAAAATAAACCTTTCTTATGGCACTTTTTTTGGAAAGGGGTTTGACCGGGGGAATTTTTAACCCCCAAATTTATGAGATGACCCGATCCTTTTTTTTTTTTTAGCAGCCTATTAGCCCATAATTGTGAAAAAAAAGTGGGTTGCGAGAATTTAGGAAAAACCTTTATGTAGGGTGATGGGTAATGGGTGAGGAATGGGGGGGGTATGGGTAATGGGTGTGGGGGATGGGAAGGGAATGGGTGGGGGGGGTGGGGTTGGGGGTGATGGGTGTGGGTGAGGGGAAAAGGGGGGGGGGGTGGGGAAGGGTGAGTGAATGGGTGTGTGGTTATGGGGAAAGGGGGTGAATGGGGGGGGGGGATGGGTAAGGGGGAGTAAAAGGGGGGGGGGTTGGTAGGGGAGGAAAGGGGGGGAATACTACATTTTTACTCCCTTTTTCAGGAAAGTTAGAAGGGGTATCGGAGAGCCGTGTTTGGTGGGGGCCCAAGGCCACCAAACACAGGTGGTGGTCCGAAGGCCCCCACCCAAAAGCCCTCCGCAGGGTAGCCAAAAAATCCGCCCCGGGGGCCGGCTTTGCGGCTAGTATATATATATATTATATATATAATATATAAAATATTAATATATAATTATAATTATATATATATATATATATATATATTAAAATATAAATTTATATTTTATATATATAAAAATATTATATATATATATATATATATATATAATAATATAATTTTATTAATATAAAATATATTAAAATATTTTATAATATAATAATAATATATATATTATATATATTAATTATATAATATATATATATATATATATATATATTATAAATTTTATACCCAATTTTGGGTTTTTTTAGATTATGTTTAAAACGTTTTAAAATCATGATGGGGACGACAATATTTCCTTTATCCAACCGTAAAAACGTTAGGGTATGCGCAACCCCCGAGAATTTCTTTAACATGGCCGCCAAGGGAGAGATAGTACTTCAGGCAGTCTGCCAAAAAAACAAAAGACACGCACCGCCGAAACAAACACACGCGCAAAACACACACACAAACAAAAAAAAAACAAAAAAAAAGACACGCACGCACACACAAACAAACAGACACGCACGCACCACATACACAAAAAAAAAAGACACGCACGGAATCAAACAAACAACACACCACGCACACCACACAAACAAACAAACACGCACGCACGCACACAAACACAAAAAAAAAAACACGCGCACCACAACGCACACACAAACATACAAACAAAAAGCACGACGCCAACAAAAAAAACAGACACGCACGCACCCCAAACAAAAGACACGCACGCACACACAAAAAAAACAGACCGCACGCAAAAAAACAAACGACACGCACGCCGCAAACACAAAAAAAAACCGCACGCACGGACTCAAAAAAAAAAACGACACAAAAAGTGGCGAAATGGTTTAAGGCTTTTTAATATTTAAGTCAAGAACAATAATTACAATTATATATATTTTAAAATATATATATATTTTAAATAATATTTTTATAATATAATATTATATATAAAATATAAATATATATATATAAAAATTTTATATATAGAAAAATATATTATAATATTTAATAAAAAAAATATAATAATAAATATATATATATATTATATAATAAAATAAATATATATATTTAATTAAATATATTATATAATATTAATATATATATAATAATATATATATATTATATATAATAATAAAATATATATTTGTAATATTGTTTCTGGTACTTTAAAAATTAATAACCTTAAAACCACTTCGCCCCTTTTTATTTAAAATACCTTGAATGTCTAGCTAAGAAAGTAAAATACCCTCCCTTCAAGAAACTTTAGAGGCAACAACCCCACAGTGTCACTGACACTTAAGTATTTGTATTGGGTTGACCCCTACTACCTGTGAAAAAACTTACTAAAAAAAATATATATTATATATATTTTTAATTAATTATAATATAATAATATATATAAAATATAATATGTTTTAAAAATATATTATTAAAAAAATTTATTATTTAACTATATATTATATTTATAATATAATATAAAATATTATATATAAATTTTAAAATTAATATAATATATTATTAAATATAATATATATTATAATAAAGAAATTTTTTTTAGATATTATAATTATATATATATATTTTATATATATAATATTTTAAATATATAAAATATAATATATTTATATATATATTATAATTTTAATAATATATATATATATTTATATATTTATATAGGGCACCGCCCGTCCCCGGGGCGGGGGGACGCGGGGAAAAGGGCCCAAATTTTGAAGGTTAGGAAAAACACCTGGTGGAATTTGCGTTGAAAGTGATGTCGGGGCGGTGGGGGGTATAGGTTTTTTGAAAAAAAATTTAATAGAGGACAGAAAAAAACAATTTCTTTTAGGGAAAAAGGTCAAAAAAAAAGTGACCCAAAAAGTAGACCACAAATTTTAAATACAATATAGGAGTAAAAAAAAAATGTATTTAAAACAAGGCGGCAGGGAAACAAAAAACGTATAACGTGATGGGGAGGGCGTGGAAAAAGGGAAATTAAAAAATTTTCCCAAAATAAAGGGCTAAGGAAAAAAACCCCAAAATTTTAAATGAGGGTTAAAGGTAAA
>JACEEZ010017446.1:10000-12500 GCA_016584305.1 Chionoecetes opilio | reverse complement strand
CCACCACTAGCTACCACCCACACACCACTACTACCACACACACACCCACTACTACCACCCACACACACACTACTACCACCCACACACACACTACTACCACCCACACACCCACTACTACCACCCACACACACACTACTACCACCCACACACACACTACTACCACCCACACCCCACTACTACCACCCAACACTACTACCACCCACACACACACTACTGTCACCCACACACACTACTACACACACCCACTACTACCACCCACACACACACTACTACCACCCACACACACACTACTACCACCACACACACACACTACTACCACCCACACACCCACTACTACCACCCACACACCACTACTACCACCCACACAACTACACTCGCACAACAACTACTACCACCCACACACCCACTACTACCACCCACACACCAACTACTACCACCCACACACGCACTACTACCACCCACACAACACTGCTACCACCCACACACCCACTACTACCACCCACACACCACTACTACCACCCACACACACACTACTACCACCCACACAACACACTACTACCACCCATACACCCACTACTACCACACACACACACACTGCTACCACCCACACCACACTGCCACCCACCACAACCACTGCTACCACCCACACACACACTACTACCACCCACACACCCACTACTACCACCCACACACACCACTACTACCACCCACACACCCACTACTACCACCCACACACACACTACTACCACCCACACACACACACTACTACACCCACACCACACTACTACCACCCACACACACACTACTACCACCCACACACCCACTACTACCCCCACACACCCACTACTACCACCACACACACACTACTTCACCCACACACACACTACACACCCACACACGCACTACTACCACCCACACACACACTACTACCACCCACACCCACTACTATTACCCACACATCACTACTACCACCCACACACACACTACTACACCCACACACACACTACTACCACCCACACACACACTACTACAACCCACACACAGCACTACTACCACCCACACACCACACTACCACACACACACACTACTACCACCCTACACACATATACACGACCACACACATTCTCACCCCACACACCTACTACTACCACACACACACCACTTCTACCACCCCCACCTATACTAACCACCTACACACACATTATTACCAGGTCACACACACACTTACTACCACCTACACACCCACTACTACCCATACCTTGACTCTACTACCCAACACACCAGTTGTACCACCCACACACACAACTACCACCCACACAACCACTACTACCACCCACACACACACTACTACCACCCACACACACACACTACTACCACCCACACACCCACTACTACCACCCACACACACCCCTACTACCACCCACAACACACTGCTACCACCCACCACAAAACACTGCTACCACCCACACACACACTACTACCACCCACACACCCACTACTACCACCCACACCCACTACTACCACCTAACACACACATACTGTCGCCCCCCACACACACTACAATCACCCACACACACACTACCCACCCACCAACACACTACTACCACACACACACCCCACACTACTACCACCCATACACTACTACCACCCACACACGCACTACTACCACCCACACACCCACTACTACCACCCACACACACACTACTACCACCCACACACACACTACTACCACCCACACACACACACTATCTCCCCCTTTAACTTCTGCTCACTTTCTTTCACTTTCTCTCACTTTTTCTCTTTGCGTAGCTACATCCACCTCACTTTCTTTCCCTTATTCCACTTGTATAGAGATATCCACTTTTTATCCAGGGGTTCACTTAACTTATTCTGCTGTTATCCTTATCTTTTCCATGTCTCTTGGTCAGTCTATTTACTCTTGTTGTTGGATTAGCTCCTTTTCCTCTTTTTATCTTTAGTTCCTCTTCCAAAATTGAGGGAAAAAAATCCTCTGTTGGCATTATGCTTTTTTCTTTAGTGAGAGAGAGAGAGAGAGAGAGAGAGAGAGAGAGAGAGAGAGAGGAGAGAAGAGAGAGAGAGAGAGAGAGAGAGAGAGAGAGAGAGACGAGAGGAGAGAGAGAGAAAAGAGAGAGAGAGAGAGAGAGAGAGAGAGAGAGAGGAGAGAGAGAGAGAGAGAGAGAGAGAGAGAGAGAGAGAGAGAGAGAGAGAGAGAGAGAGCCTGGAAGCTAAACAATCGTATTTAAGGCTAATAATTCAGGCATTTAAGTCTCGTGTTTAAATTACGGAGAGAAAGAGTATAAAATTGTATCGACTTGCAATTACTCTGGTCATGAATCGTGAGGTAGAATTAAAGTTGTGTGTGTGTGTGTGTGTGTGTGTGTGTGTGTGTGTGTGTGTGTGTCTGTGTCTGTGTCTGTGTCTGTGTCTGTGTCTGTGTCTGTGTCGTGTGTGTGTGTGTGTGTGTGTGTGTGTGGTGTGT
>JACEEZ010017446.1:0-7500 GCA_016584305.1 Chionoecetes opilio | reverse complement strand
GTAAAAAACTGTATCTTACTTTATTGAATCAAATAACCTCACAGTTTACAAAAAAACTCACATATAATAATAAAAAAACACAAAAACAGGCGCACTAATAGAATAAAAAATTGAATACTACATCTTACTTTACAAACAACCTTCTCACAGCTAATAAAAAAAAAAACACACATATAATACTAATGACCAAAAAACATAACAGACGCACTAATAAAATGACAAATTGAACACTACATCTTACTTTACTGAATCAAATAACCTTCTCAGAGCTTACAAAAAAAATAAAGTAATGACAAAAAAAGAACATATGCACTAATATAATAACAAATTGAACACTACATCTTACTTTACTGAATCAAATAACCTTCTCACAGCTTACAAAAAAACCCACATACCTAAAAAAAGCAAAATCATATATAATAATGCCCAAAAAACATAACATACGTACAAATATAATAACAAATTAAATACTGCATCTTACTTTACTAAATCAAATAACCTTCTTACAGCTCACAAAAAAAAAAAAACATACGTATATACTAATAACAACAACCTCACAGATTACAAAAAAAAGCCACATAGATAATAATGACAAAAACAACACCAACAGTCGTAATAACATAATGAAGACCCTAGTGTACATAGAACAATTAGAGGTGACACAGTGTGGACTCGCAGGCGTGGCATCAAAGCGACTGAAGAATGACGACTTGATGGGGCAGACAATAGCAGTAATTAAGAAGCCCACAGGTGAAGCAAGGGTAAGGTAGGGTGAGGGAGGGAAGGGAAGCACAGGTGAAGCAGCGGTAAGGTACAGGTGAGGGAGGGAAGGGTTGTAAGGGAGAGAAAATATTACTGAAGGGCAGTGAGGATGAAGGGTACGGATGGGATGGGTAGGTGGAGAGAGAGAGAGAGAGAGGAGAGAGAGAGAGAGAGAGAGGAGAGAGAGAGAGAGAGAGAGAGGAGAGGAGAGAGAGAGAGAGAGAGAGAGAGAGAGAGGAGAGAGAGAGAGAGAGAGAGAGAGAGAGAGAGAGAGAGGAGAGAGAGAGAGAGAGAGAGAGAGAGGGGAGAGACGAGAGAGGAGAGAGAGAGAGAGAGAGAGATGGAAAGAAAGAGACAGAAAGAAAGAGACACAGTGAGGAAGAGACACAGTGAGGAAGAGACACAGAGACACACATAGAGACACATAGACACACATAGAAACAGAGACACTCAAAGACAGAGAGAGAGAGAGAGAGAGAGAGAGAGAGAGAGAGAGAGAGAGAGAGAGAGAGAGAGAAGAGAAGAGGAGAGAGAGAGAGAGAGAGAGAGGAGAGAGAGAGAGAGAGAGAGAGAGAGAGAGGAGAGAGGAGAGAGAGAGAGAGAGAGAGAGAGAGAGAGAGAGAGAGAATCAGAATTTTTATTCCATTATTACAATGGTTATTCTTTACATGTATATTACATTTAATGACGTCAGTGAAAATAAAAATAAAAATTGGGTAAAATGTACTAAATGTAGCAATAAAATGAAAGGATAAAATCTTAAAAGGCAAATAAAATAGCGAAGCAATAAAATATTAAGATATAGTGGGCATACTAGGGTCAAGTAAAACTAAGTAAAATTGCAGACGAACATAATAAATAACAGAAATCAAACGAAAACGTTAATCATTTATTCCTGAAATTGTTTACCTAATAGGTGCTTTCCTAGACGTGTTTTGTATGTGGTTAGGGAGGTGGCGTGTTTTACGTCCTTGGGAAGGCTGTTCCAAAGAGTGGGCGCAGCCACTTGGAAGGACCTGGTGCCCAAGCAGGAGTTACACCGGGGTACATGGAGCTGTTCTGTCTGCCTAGTGTTGACACTGTGGGCATGCATGGTGCTTACGGTGGGTAGTGGGAACAACCAAATAGGAAGATTTTTATTTATTAAGTTGTATATTATTTTTGCTACCTCAAGTTTGTGTTTTTGATTTATTTTCAGCCATCCCAGCTCTTTCAAGAAAGGAGTGACATGGTCACTCTTGGCAGCTCCTCCAAGAGCAACTTAAGCGGCAAAATTTTGCAATTTTTGTACGCGTTGGATTTGAGTGGAATTGGTTGTTCCCCAGATGGCAATGCCGTAGTTTATTATGCTCATGACTAATGACTGTATGACAGAAACTCTTGTGTTTTGTTAAAACAATCCCTTAATCTATTAAATACATTATTGTTCATATACTTTCTTACTTATTTCAGTGATGTGCGTATCAAACAGTAGGTTATTATCAAAGTGTACACCCAGATTCTTTAGAGATGTGCTGGGGGTAATCACGTTGCCGTCCACCAGCATGTGAGTGTCAGGTGGAATCTTTGACAGGAGCCCCCTTGTCCCTATGAACATACATTGCGTTTTTTTAGCATTGAGCATTAGACCACAAAGTATATTCTAGGTAATTTTACAGTCCCTTCACTTTTGTGAATCAGATTATTTAGGTCGTCTATATTACCCGTGTGGACAAACTGGGTGTCATCGGCATACTGAATGATTTCACAATTTGGGAGAAAACACGACAGATCATTTACATATATAGTAAACAAGTTGGGACCAAGTACTGACCCTTGAGGCACACTATAGGAAATATTTGTTTTATCCGACATAGTATTGCTTATGCGCACCGATTGTGTCCTGTCACTGAGGTAGCTGTGAAACCAGAAAGAATCAATGTGCAACTTGAGACACTTACGTAATAATAGTGTATGACTAACGCTGTCGAATGCTTTTGACAAGTCGCAGAGAGTAACTAAAGAAACTTTCTTATTGTCCATGTTTGCATATAAATTGTTGGTTAGTGTTAATAGAGCAGAGGTGGTTGATAAATTTGACCTGAAGCCATGTTGAGTTTTGCTAAGCAAGTTATTTGTTTCTAGGTGTTGAGTGAGCTGAGATGATATTATTTTTTCTAGTATTTTAGAAAGAACGGGGAGATATGGGACGGTAATTAGTTCATCCTGGTTCATTGACGTCACCAGACTTAAGAATGGGTACTACTATTGAGTGTTTCCAGACTGTGGGGAAAACTCCTGTTACTATTGATGTATTTATGATGCAAGTCAAGTGTGAGACGATAGCATGAAGGGAGTCTTTTAGGAATTAAGTGGGATGCCATCTGACCCGCAGGAGTCACTGTTATTCATGTGTTTTAGGGTGGAGTTATTGTTTGCCAATTTGTGGGTTCAGTCGGAACAGGTGGAGTGGATTGATATCATCGTGTGAGTCTGTGGTACTGGGTGTAGAATTCATGTGAATCTTCCAGGTTTCGCTGCGATTTCTCAAAACGTGTCCTTTCCGATTTTTTTTTTTAGCAAAAAAATGTTGAAAAGATTAGCGGTCTGTTTCATGTTATCTTTATTATCACTTATCAGCTAGCGGCTTAGCTTATTTTTGTTATAGGAATCAGTTCTCTTATGTATTCCATATGCCTTGCTGTTACCTCTATTATTCTCTAATTTTCTATTATAGTGTTCCGATTTAGAACGGTGAATCAATCCTCGGACTTGTTGTTTTAGGTTTTTATAAGCAGTTTCTAACTTAAGAGAGAGAGAGAGAGAGATTTATTTATCATTATTTCTCTTTGTTTGTCTCTCTCTCTCTCTCTTCTCTCTCTCTCTCTCTCTCCTCTCTCTCTCTCTCTCTCCTCTCTCTCTCTCTCTACTCTCTCTCTCTCTCTTCCCAACATGGCTTCAGGTCAGAGGAGGAGAGAGAGAGAGGAGAGAGAGAGAGAGAGAGAGAGAGAGAGATGAGAGAGAGAGAGAGAGAGAGGAGAGGAGAAGAGAGAGAGAGAGAGAGAGAGAGAGAGAGAGAGAGAGAGACAGAAACAAAGAGAAATAATGATAACTAAATCCATACTAACGAATACTTTAAAATCCCTCTCGTGTGGTTATCAATAATGACAACAAAAGAACCTTAATTCGTAATCATGGTACATAAATTACACACACTTTCGTTGACCACTCTGACCCCACTCGCACACTCTCTTTAGTGGCCAGATAAATACTGTAGCACGTGCCATTCCTCTTCCCAGTAAAGAGGTTGCCATTTTTCTTGCCACAAAAACTATACGTGGAATTGTGTAGGTATTGTGGGTGCTAGTGCGAGTTTACTTTTTTTTTCGTAAATGAAATAGTAAATAGACTGACCTGAACCTTTGTTTTCATACTGTTTGCACACACACACGCACGCACGCACGCACGCACGCACGCACGCACGCACGCACGCACGCACGCACGCACGCACGCACGCACGCACGCACGCACGCACGCACGCACGCACGCACGCACGCACGCACGCACGCACGCACGCACGCACGCACGCACGCAACTTGTCACCCCTCCAGATATAGACAGATATACTCATACATACATAACTAAAGAAATATGGATAGGGAAACAGACAGACATACAGGCAGACGAACAGTTAAACAGACACAAAAGCAGACAGATAGATAGACAGACAGACAGACAGACAGACAGACAGACAGACAGACAGACAGACAGACAGACAGACAGACAGACAGCACCATGACCTATCTTAGCCATTTTCTCCCTCCCAGTCCCTTCCCTGCCTCCATCCAACACCCAAAGACATTAAAAAAGACATACAAGTAGACAAACAGTTAAACAGATCAAAAAAGGAGACAGACAGATAGACAGACGGACAGACAGACAGCACCATGACCCTATCTGCACCATTTTATCCTCACACTCCCTCCTTTGCGTCCATCCAACACCCAAAAACATATAAAGATAAGATATAACACCCAGTGACCAGCGGTGTGGCTTAAAACTCTAATCTATATATGATACCAACAATATATTGGGTAGCGGGCCGGAGCTGCGCCTCTTAACACCCTCACCCGTCTCTGGCCGCCGCATCTGACCGCACGGAGGAAAAGATTCAAGCGCGAAGAAAAAGTAACAAAAAAAGAGAGAAAGAAAATTATCCTCCCGTCCGTTGGTGGGAGAGTGTGATCGCCGCCGGCAGCCGTGGTGGAAGCGGCCGCCCGAATATATTGTTCCTTATTAAGTAGTAAATTCAGGAAGCCCGATATCCGTTGCTTCGACCTCGCCGGTGTTGCCTCTGCGTTGGGGAGATGGACTGGGATCTAAAAAACATTGGCGCGCAGTAAGGTAGGCGGGTTTATTTAGAAAGTAAGAGTTAAGGGACTTCCTGCACGGCTATTCATCCCCCGCCCTCCGCCTCCTTTCATGTAATTACAACGCTCTTCGTCGGTTTGCGTGCAGTCGATACTCCCACCTTTCTCTCTCTTTCTTTTTCTCTCTCTCTCTCTCTCTCTCTCTCTCTCTCTCGTCTCTCTCTCTCTGTGTCTCTCTCTGTCCTCGCTGTCTCTCTCTCTCCTCTCTCTCTCTCTCTCTCTCTCTCTCTCTCTCTCTCTCTCTCTCTCTCTCTCTCTCTTCTCTCTCTCTCTCTCTCTCTCTCTCTCTATCTCTCCCTCTCTCTCTTCTCCTGCTCTCTCTCTTCTTCTCTCTCTCTCTCTCGCTCTCTCTCTCACGGTAAATGTACAACCCACCACCGCAGGGTTTACATTCACCGCTGCCCACTATGGATTTTGTTCCTACGCCCTTACCAAGGCCGTCTGTATGTAAGGCCTGCGCCTGAGATGATGACGTCACGGACGAGTCTGTACGAGGCCACGAGATGACAAGTTTACCTACTAATTATGTTATCAGTATAAAAAGATATGTTATCTCGGAAATGTTTTTCTATAATAATAATAAAAACCCGTAAAACACATAAAGAATGCCATATGAGACTCTCAAGAAATAGCATGAACTTAACTCTTCGCCATTTAATATTTTCTTCTCCGAATTAATCCTTCCATTTTTTGTTTCAAAAAATTTGAGCAAAAAAATTTTTAAAACTAACTCTGCGGGATTTGACCAAAAAGTTTACGAAAAAATAAAGGGAAAGTTTTTTTAAATTTTAAAAAAAAAACCCGCAGCCTGGGAAAGGGGCCCATTATATTTCCAAAAAGTAGTAAATTTAAACCTTCCGTTGTGATTTGCCCCTTCTGGGAAAAATGGGGGATTAAAACTTTGGCAATTAGTGGGGATTATTAGAAATAAAGTTAAGGACTTCAAAAGGCTTTTAAACCCCCCTTTTTCCTTTATGTTAATTTAAAGTATTCTCGGTTTGGTTGGTCAAAACCCCCATTTTCCCTTTTTCCCTTCTCCCTTTTTTCCCGCTCTTTTTTTCCCTTAATTTCTATAAATTTAAAATCCCCGGTTTTTCCCCCTTTTCTTTCTCTTTCTTTCTTTTTTTCTTTTCTTTTTTTTATAAAGACAAACCAAAAAAGTTTACTTTCCCGTTCCACTTTTGGGGTTTGCCTCCGGCCCTTCCCCACCCAACCTCACCCCTCACCCAACCTCACCCCCCCCAAACGCACCTACATAAACTCTCCCCCTACCCCCCAAACCAAAATTTCAGCCCCTTTCCTCCCAAATTCCTCCCTAATAAAACCCCTTTCCTCTCCTCAAAAATTTCACCTTCCTTCCTTCCTTCCTTTCTTCTTTCCTTTTTCCTTTCTTTCCTTCATTCTTTTTTTTTTTTTCCTATCTTCCTTTCTTTTCCTCTTTTCCTCCAATCCCAGCTACCGCAGTAAGTTCCACCTTTATTCCTAGGAAGGCACACCAAAAACCCCTATACCCCCCCAAAACCTTAGTTTCTATTACTCCGTTCACCCGCTTTCTATTACCTCCCTGTTTCATCCTCTGGCTCTTCTATTACCTCCCTGTTTCATCCTCTGGTTCTTCTATTACCTCCCTGTTTCATCCTCTGGTTCTTCTATTACCTCCCTGTTTCATCCTCTGGCTCTTCTATTACCTCCCTGTTTCATCCTCTGGCTCTTCTATTACCTCCCTGTTTCATCCTCTGGCTCTTCTATTACCTCCCTGTTTCATCCTCTGGCTCTTCTATTACCTCACTGTTTCATCCTCTGGCTCTTCTATTACCTCCCTGTTTCATCCTCTGCCGTATTTACTGCGGCGCCTCGTAAGCAAAGTCTCCCTGAAGGCTCCTCCGTCAGCCTTTTTAAGGGACTCTCCACCAGCCACTCCTACAGACATTCTACAAACTCAAGTTCATGGTCAAATTAGTCTAATTAGTGTATCGCAGGTGTCATAACAGAATTTATCATCACACGTGTACCTGTAGCATTGTAATACATTTATTTAATATACAATACACAATATAATTTAATACACAATATGGAGCTTTTACTTGCACTATATAACCTTGAATTGCATCGCTACATGTATTAATATTGAATCCTAAACCTTAACGAATAATAATAATAATAAGAGTAAATAATAATGATAAACCTTAATAATATACTTTCTGGCAATGAGTGAAGTGTCTAATACAGTTTTAGCATAGTCTTTTTTTAAGCAGTAGTTACCACTTTCGGTATGTTATTTAAATCAGATTCCACACACCCTACCCACACCATCCCACCCCTGTGTCAA
>JACEEZ010017444.1:0-11355 GCA_016584305.1 Chionoecetes opilio | reverse complement strand
ATAAAATAAGGAAAAACATGAAAAAAAAATTAAAAGGAAAATCATGAAAAAAGAGCGATTAAAAGATAAAATTTAAAAGGAAAAAATCTGAAAAAAAGATTAAAAAAAGGAAAATCATGAAAAAAAAAAAAAAAAATTAAAAGAAAATTCATGAGAAAAAAAAATTAAAAAAAAAAAAAAATCATGAAAAAAAAGATGAAAAAAATAAAAAAAATAAAAAAAAAAAGATGAAATAAAAGGAAAAATCATAAAAAAAAAAGATTAAACAAAAGGAAAACATGAAAAAAAAGAGAAAAAAAATGAAAAATCTTTTCAATAAGTAAAACCCCTAAAAAAAAATAAAATAAAATTAAAAAAAAAGAAAACCAAAAAAAAGAATGAAATGAAAGGAAAGTCGTAAAAAAAAAAGATGTTTTTAAAGGAAAATCATAAAAAAAGATGAAATAAAAGGATATCGTCAAATGAAATAAAATATTTTCTTTTTTAAGATCTTATACCCCGATGGATTTTCTTTTTCACACTTGTCGAAAAAACTGACAGTCGAATTTACGATATTCCGATAAAGAATATCTTTTTAAGTAAAACTTGGAGAAAAAACCTGCGACTAGATGATTAAAAATGAGTAAGAGGAGAGAGAGGAAAGGGGAAAAAGGGAGAGAGAAGAAGAAAAGAGAGAGAGAGAGAGAGAGAGAGGGGAGAGAAGGGGAAGAGAGGAAAAGGGAGGAGAGAGGGAAGAAAGAGAAGAGAGAGGAGAGAGAGAGAGAAAAAAAAAAAAAAAACCCAGGTACAGACGAAGTGATAAGCGACAAGGAACAAAACTATAAGACAGACAGAAACCAGACAGCCAGCGGGGCACAGTAGGAAAAAGGGAAGAGGAAGGAAGGAGGAGGAGGAGGAGGAGGAGGGGAGGAGGAGGAGCAGGTGGTGGGGTGGTGGGGGGGGGGTTGGTGGTGGTGGGGGTGGTGGGGAGGGGGGAGGAGGAGGAGGAGGAATACATGGAAAAACATAGAAATAACGGGACAAGGAGACCTATTGGTCCATAACAGGGTACTTTGTTTAAATTTTTATACAACTAATCAACTACATGTAAGAGGAACATTTTGGAAAAGATACCAGTCCTAAGAAATAGGAAAGGAAAATTTCGTAGTGAAGAATAAAGGAAGGAAATAACAAACTCAAACTCACATCACTAATGATCCGGGGGACTAAATATGAATTCGCGGGGCACATCAATACCATTTACTTTACAGTGAGCGTCAAGTCTGTTTTTAAATGTAGTTATTGTGCTGGCATCGACAACATTTGGGGTTTAATTTGTTCCATCGATAAAACCAACTCTAAATTGAAATAATGTTTACGGGGTCAGTGATGCAATTTTGCCCGTTCAGTTTAAAACCGTTTTTTCTGTTGTCATTTGAGGGAAAGCTCAATAGGTTTCTCTGATTAATGACACAAACCTTTTAGGATCTTAAAGGTTTCTATCAAGTCCCCAGGGATTCTACGACCCTTTGGGGAAAAAAATTTTAATTTTCCGCAGCTCTCTTCATAAGATGAATTTCGAAGAGAGGTATTTTTTGGTTTGCCTTCTTTGAACTGATCAATTTGGTTTGATTTTTTACGAAACAAGGGACAGAATTGAACGGCATTTTCCAAGGCGGCCTAACCCAAGGACGTGATAATTGTGTCTTTATTTTTGGGATTTTTTATTTTCAAATTACGTTTAATAAAGCCCAAAATCATATTCGCTTTTACGGGCGCTAGGCAAGGGGGGGACGGGTTTTTAAGACTTTTATAATGATGACACCTAAATCCTTTTCCTGTTACTTCGTTAACGATTTTTTTTTTGCATTTGATAGTTATTTTTGAGGTATCATTGCCTTATGCATTATTTACATTTTTTGGGAAATTAAATTTTTAATAGCCATTTATCACTCCAACCCGATATTTTGTCGAGATATTGTATGAGTTTGCATTTTTCTCTAGTTTGCTTTACCGCCAAATTTTGGTGTCATCAGCAAATTTCGATATTTTAATAAAAGTCCGCAGTTCAACATTGTATATATCCAGAAAAAGAGTGGGAAACCCAAGACCGACCCCTGGGGCATCCCACTAAAAACATTAAAATCAGATGCCCCCCATTATTAACCCGTTTTTTACGTTTTGAAAGCAATCCCCAAACCCCATGAACATAACTTCCCCTAAGCCATTGCCTTGGGTTTTTGGGTAAAAGTCGCTTATGGGGAATTTTGTACAAAGGGTTTTGAAAATCAAGGTATTTACACCGGGGGGAATTTTTTAGCGTCCCATTGAATAAAAGCAGTCGGGAAAGAAAATGAAAGAATAAAAGAGGGGTTTACATGGGATAACGACACCAGGAGACCTAAGGTCCATGACGAGGGTTCTGCTCCACTACAACTACAAAACTATAAAAATACTTGTAAGAAAATATTTGAAAAATAACCATGTCCCAAAAGGGGATGGAACATGGAAGTTCATAGTGCAGAATGATAGGATTGAAAAATACTAACTAAAACTACCACTACCACAAAAACAAATCATACGGGGGATAGTACAATTCGCACTATAAAATACCCATTTATTTTACAGTGGCGTCAAGCTGTTTTTAAATGTAGTTATTGTGCTGGCTCCGAAACATTTGGGGGTAATTTTTTTCCACGATCAACGACTTAACATTGAAATAATTTTTACGGAGAGGTGAAAGCAACTTTGCCCGTTTAGTTTACACCATTATTTTTGTTGTCACTTGTTTTGAAAGTCGAATAGGCTCTCTTGTTTAAAAACCAAACCCTTTAGGATTTAAAAGGTTTATCAAGTCCCCAGGGATTCTTCGACCCCTTTAAGGGAAAAAACATATTAAGTTCCGCAGTTCTCTTAATAAGATAAATTTTCGCAGAGATGGAATTTGTTTGGTATCTTTTTTGCACTGATTCCATTTTGGCTTGATCTTTACGAAACGGGGCGACCAAATGAAGGATATTAAGTGGGCCCTAAAAGGCGTGAAAATTTGTGTATTACTTTCGGAGTTTTATGTTCAAATTTGCTTTTTAATAAACCCCCAACATCATTTTTGCCTTTTACGGGAGCTGGGCAATCGGACTGGTTTTCAAAATTTACTGATGATGACCCCTCATTGGAGGAGGAGGGGAGGAGGAGGAGGAGGAGGAGGAGGAGGAGGAGGGGGAGGAGGAGGAGGGGGAGGAGGAGGGGAGGGGAGGAGGAGGGGAGGAGGAGGAGGAGGAGGGGGGGAAAAGAAGAAGAAGAAGAAAAAGAAAAAAGAAGAAAAAGAAGAAGAAGAAGAAAAGAAAAAAGAAGAAGAAGAAGAAAGAAAAGAATGTTCCCTACAAGCATCTACGGCCCCCTGAGGTGGTTAAAAAAATAGTGGCAGCATAACATATTCATAAAGTCAACAGTAGTAAAAAAACAGTGTAGGTGGTGGGGTAGTGGTAGTTATTACTTGGTAGTCATAAAAAATGGTAGTAGAGGTAGGGAGGTGGTGGTGGAAGCTTATTACTTGGATTCTTTTAATTTTTTCAAAAATTACCACACTTACATAAAAAAACGAAACATTTATCAAAATTATTTTCTGAATTTTCTTTGGGATCTTGAGTAGAGAAAAAGAAACTAAATCAAAAAAAATGAGAGGGGGAGAGAGAGAAGAAGAGAAGAGAGGGGGAAGAGAGAGAGAAGAGAGAGAGAGAGAGAAGGAGAGAGAAAGGGGAAGAGAGAGGAGAGAGAGAGAGAGAGGAGAGAGAGAGAGAGAGAAGAGACGAGCGAGCGAGCGGCGAGCGAGAGAGAGAGAAGAGAGAGAGAGAGAGAGAGGGGAACGAGAGAAAGGGAGAGAGAGAGGAATGGAGAAGGAGAGAGGGGAGAGAGGAAAGAGAGAGAGGGAAGAGAGGGGGAGAAGAGAGAGAGAGAGAGAGGAAAGAGAGAGAGAGAGAGAGAGAGAAGGGGGGGAGGAGGGGAGAGAGAGAGAGAGAGAGAGAGAGAGAGAAGAGAGAGAGAGAGAGAGAGAGAGAGAGAGAAGAGAAAGGGAAAGAAGAAGGAAAGAAAGAGGAGAGAGGAGAAGGAAGAGAGAGAGAGAGAGAGAAGAGGAGAGAGAGGAGAGGAGAGGAGAGAGAGAGAGAGGGAGAGAGAGAGAGAGAGAGAGAGAGAGGGAAGGAGGAGAGGAGAGAGGAGAGAGAGAGAGGTTGGTGGGGAGTGTAATACAAGAATCACAGGTTGATTTAAGTAACGATTGGGGTTTTGTGTTTGGTTTTTTTGGTGTTTCTTCATGGTTTCGGGAAAATAGTGGTGGCGGGGGGTTTTTTTCTAATCATTATATTTCATTTTAAACATTCATTTATTACAGATCTGTTAAACTTTTTAGTTCCCCAATTTTCCGATTTTCACATTATACTGTTTTGGGGTTCCGCAAACAACTCTGCCCTTAATGAAAAAAAAAAAAGGGTTTTTATGATTTAAACTTTTTAGGGCTCCAAAATTTTTCAATCACTCCCGTAGGCCCTCCCTTTTTTTCTTTTTAAAAACCCTTTTAACTTTTATTTTTTCCCCCCCTTTTTTTTGGCTGTCGATTTTTTTCTTTTTTTCCCCGAAAAAATTTTTAAAAAACCCCGAAAAAAAAGAAATTTCAAAGTTTCATAACAAAAACTGCCGAGTTCATCACCCCGGAACGCGACGGATGGACTTTTAATATTTAAAAATTTTTTACATTTGCAAATACCTAACATATTTTTAAAAAGAAACACAAACACATGCATTTCCGGTATCATGGGATAATCATGACCAGTTTTGCCCAAAATTCCAACATAAACACTGCTGCAAGTTCTCCTTTTCCTCTACCCAACACAGGAAAAAAAAATAAAAAATGGAATATCTAAAAAAATAAAAGAATAAATAACTAAAAAAAAAAAAGAAAAAAAATATACTATGCACATTATCACTCAATCAACAAGCCTTTATCTTGATTTTTCTATTATACCAGTAACAACAAAGCAACGATTCACCTAAGAAATACAGATAAAGAAATTCAAACCTCAAAAACCCCCTTTTCCAAAAGCAGTATAACTTTTCCCCTTTCTCTATTTAGTCAAATCTGTTTTTTGACGCAATTAAAACCCGAACTTCAGTCTTAAGTAGTAGGTAAAGGGAGCGTAATACCCGGCTCTTCCCCCTGCTCCCCAAATGAGGGGGTTAATCAGGAATACGATCGTCTGAAGGGAGAGAGAAGGGAGAGTTGGCCCTTTGGTCTCTCACTTTACCCCCCAAGGGGGAGGGATCGAGGCGTCCCGTCCCGCCTTCTTAATTATATATACCCTCGTGGTATTGTGTGGGGTGTGTGTGGGCGTGTGTGCGTGTGTGTGGTGTGTGTGGTGTGTGTGTGTGGTTTTAAAAATTTTTTCCCCTGTCTTGTCCACGGAGCCCGGGCTCGCGATCGCCGTTCACCCTCCCGGAGCGAACTTTAAGCTCATTATGACCGATCTTTGGGTAATGTGGGACCCAAACCCCCCCCCTTTTCCCCGCAAGGAACAGTAACCACCTGCCTGTCAGTGAAAAACCCCGGGGGGCGAGCTGGGAGGAACCGACGAGCCACCCGAATGGCGCGCCCAAATCTTATCCCCTGACCCGCGAGCTGTGTTATTAACCCCTGGTCTTGTCCCCGCGAGCTGGTTTGCAATCGCCCAGTTTCCCCCCGTGCGAGCTTTGGAGTCATTGTTACAGATTTGGGAAGGGAACCCCCACACACCACACACACCCATCCCCTTTCTCAAAGGGGGGATAAAAGCCGAATTTTTTCAGGAAAAATCCCCGTGAGCAGTGAGGATTGAACCAGCTATACCATAGAATGGCAGGCCAGCACGCTATCAAATGGACCCTGGGGGGTGTGCGCTCGTTTTTTGTGTGTGTTGTGTGTGTGTGTGTGGGGGTTGTGTGTGTGTGTGTGTTTGTGTGTGTGTGGGGTGTCCCTAAAGCTTTTCCCGGGGCCCAAATTGGACACGTTTCAGGAAAAAGTACCTTAAACCCATAAGGTAGTGTGGGGAGGGGGGCGGTTTAAAAGAAAAAGGGGGGGGGAAAGGGGGGGGAAGAGGGGGAAGTGGGGGCCCCGAAGATTTTCCGTAGAGGTTTTGCTCCGATGCCTGGATTCCAAAACGGGCTGATGATAAATGGGTAAATAATTTTGTAAAAGGCTTAATGCATCCCCTCGTCTGTGAAACTTGAGCTTTTCTTAACAACACTTTCCCTTTGTCCCCCCGGCCGGAGGATTCATTTTAAGAGGTGTCATTTAAATTTTTCTTTAATTATAGGTAAACTTTTAAAGTAAAAAAAAAGAAAATGTCGAAGTTTAGTTGGAAGATTTTTTAAATAGCCGCAAAGCCGCCCCCCGGGCGGACTTTTTGGGTAGCTCCGGGAGGGCTATTGGGGGCCTTCGCCCCACCCGGTTTGGGGGGCCCCCAGCCCCCCAAACACAGACTCTCCCGATAGCCCCCTTTAACTTTCCGAAATCATGGATGAGAAATGGATTATTAACGCCTTTTCCCCCCCACCCCCCACCCATTCATACCATTACCCATCACCACACACCCATTACTCACCCATTACCCATCACCACAACCCATTCACTCACCCATTACCCATCACCCCCCCCTACCCCCCACCATCACCCATCACCCCCCACCCCTTACCACCCCCAACCCCACACCCTTACCCATCACCCCCCCCCTTCATCCCCCTTACCCATCACCCTACATCAAGGTTTCCCCAATTCTCGAACCCCATTTTTTCACAATTTCCTAATAGGCTGCTAAAAAAAGAAAAAAAAAAAGTGATCGAATCATCTCATAAGTGGCTTATAAGTGCCCGGGGGAGCGGTCCAAAACTTATATATGAGGGGTTTTGCACGGGGGGCGGGGAAATTAGCGCGGACACCCACCACACACACACACTTTCGCTTATTTATTATGATTTTTAAATTATGTAATTTGTATAAGAAAAAATGAAATGATGATGTAGGAATGCATCGTTTGCGTTACTCTCTAAAATATGTGCGCATGTAAATATTAAATTGTATAAAGTCCATTTTTGTCTCATTCCGGGGATGAACTCTGCTGCTTTTGACAGAAATTTGAAAATCCTTTTTTTAAGGGATTAAGGAAACTTTAGGGAGAAAAAAAAAACACAGCAAACATTTTGTAAAAGGGGGGGGGGGGGGGGCGATTAAGGTTAAAGGAAAAAGGTAGAAATTGGTTTTAAAAATTTTAAAAACCACAAAACCCCACCTTTTTTCAAAAATTGGGAGTTGTTTAAAAGCCAGAAAGGGATTTGGGGGGGGAATAGTTGCGTTCCAAAAAAACGAAGAAAAAACCACTTTTGGTTTTTTAAAAAATAATAAAAAAAAGGAAAGGTTGAAAAATTTGTGTAGGACTGAAAAAGACCGGGGAGAGTGTTTTTTTAGGGTTTTAAAAACAAGTCATTTAACGAGTTTTTATAAAGGAAAAAATTTTATTTTAGTATAAAAAATTAAAGGGTGAAATAGGGAACGGGTTTTTTTGGGACTTGGAAAAGACCTTTGTTCGAGGGTCAATTAAGAAAGAAGAGCGTTGAACAACTGAAAAACGGGGAAAGGAAAATTTCAAATATAATTAAAGGGAAATTTAAAATAAGGAAACAGGTTTTTGGGGACTATGGAAAGATTGGCCCCTTCGGGAGAAATCTAAGGAAGGTTGAGAGGGGGTTGGGTAAAGGGCATGTGGAAAAGCAAGAGGGAAAGCAGCGACTTAAGAACCCGAACGGGGAAGGGGGGAGAGAGGAGAGGAGGAAAGGGAGAGGCAGGAAGAGAGTTTGAAGAAACAGGGAAAGGGAGGGGGAAAGCTGGAGGGTGGTGGGGGCGGGAGGAAAAAAAAGGAGAGGAGAGATGCAAACCCGAGGGAAGAGGAGGGGGGAGAGGGGAAAGAGAGAGAGAGAGAGCTTAAAAAGAGGCTACCACATTAAAAGTTTTTGCTTACAAATTTGCGCTAAAAAAAAGGCCCGGGTGCTGTGTGGTGTTTTGGGTGGTGTGGTGTGTTGTGTGTGTGTGTTGTTGGTGTGTGTGTGTTGTGTGGTTGTGTTTGTGTGTGTTTGTGGTGTGCCCGAGGGTGGGTGGTGTGTCTTCTTCACACTTTATTTATTTTCAGCTTTATTTTTTTTTACGTGGGTGTGTGGGGGTCAGTGCTGGCTTTTGGGGGGGGGACAGGAAATTTTAAGCTAAAGGCACGGAAAAAATACGTCCTTTAGCGTTGAAGATTGATTGTTTTTAATGCCAAAAAAAAAAAAAAAATTTTGGGAATTCAAACAAAAAACGGGGGGGTTTAAAATATGGACGTAAAGGGGGAAAAAAAAACGGGGGTTAGAAAGGGGAGGGATTTTTGGAGGAAGGAGGAATTTTAAAAAAGGAGGGGGTTTTCCGGGGGGAAGGGATAATTTGGGGAAGAACAAAAATTAAATTTTAAAAAATTAAAACTATAAATTTTAAATATTATTATATATATAGAAAAGAATAGCAGAAAGAAAATCAGGAAGTCTTGTAATGCTTCTTAATCTTTTATTTTTTATTTGTGTATTTGTTTTTTGCATGTATTGAATTTGCATGTATTTTTTTATATGCTTTTAAAAATTAATTCATTCCCTCATGCTATGTATTATTTGTTATTGTTGTTTTTGCGTTGCCTTCGGGTGGGGAAATAATATTATTATCTATTTTTATTATTATTTTATTTTTATTACTTTTATATTTGACTTAGCGGGTCCTTGAATCAATATTTTCCAAGCGAAAGTTTGTTCAAATATTTGTTTTCAAATACTTAACACGATTTTCTTTACTCATTTTTTTTTATCGTAAAAAAAAACATCATATTTTTAAAATAAAAAATAACGGATCTTTTAAACCCTGCAAAGTAAAAAAAAATACTGAAACAGTCATTCAAACTGGTAAAAACTATTTTAAAAAAAAAAATAGGGTGAAAAGGTTCCAAATAGGGTGGTAAATAATTGGAATGGACTAGTTACGGAGTCAATAGAGTTTTAAAAGGAGTAGACAGACAAATTTTAGGATGGGGAGAAAGGGGGATGTAGGAGTGTTTAAGTAAGGAATACCACGTGTAGCACACGGCTTTTTTGAGCTTCCGTATTTTCTTATTTTCTTATGTTCGTAAAAATCATATTTCATTTTCCAATTTGCTTCATAGATATAAAACTCGAAAACCAAAGTATAATTTGTCTAGAGGGGGTAGAAAGTACTCTAAGACGAAAAAATATAAAATTTATGGTCTTTTTTTATCGGGGGACGTCAGTTCAAAACCCCCATTGGAGGGACCGAGTGAACCCCGAAAACTTTCCCAAACGATTCGGAGTAAAATTTGAAAACCAAAAAAATCGTTGTCCAAAGCGGGAAATCAAGTTAAACCCAGAGAGGCGGGGGGGGGGGTTGTGTGTGTGTGTGTTTGTGTGTGTGTGTGTGTTGTTTGGGTTGGGGTTGTGTTGGTGTCTGGTTGTGTGTGTCGTTGTGTGTGTGTGTGTGTGTGTTGTGTGGTTGGTTGGGAACGAAAGGGGGGAAGAAGCAAAGAAAGGGAAAAACGAGAAGAAAATAAAAAGTGTTAGGTATATTAAATGATGCAGACACCATGGCATTCAATAGTAGTAGTATTTGTAGTAGTAGTATAGTAGTGTAAATAGTAGTATAGTAAATAGTATAGTAGTTAGTAGAGTATAGTAGTTGGGCTTTACTCAAACTAGCGATTGATGTCAGTAAAGAAGCCCAGCCAAGGAGTCCGTCGCCCCCGGATGAGGGGTCGCCCCTCCTTCTCCCTGCTCCGGTCCCGCCCCCCTGTGTCCCCAGGGGTTACGAGAACCAAATCCTTCTAACCGGAATAAATGACCTCGATTGCGAGGACATTGGTAGAGATGGGATAAGGGGGGATAGGGTTTGGAAAAAGGTTTATAAATTTAGGGGTAGTTAGTTTTGTAAAAAGTTTATTTTTAGGGGTAGTTTAAGGTGGATGCCACATAATAGCGGGTGGGGGTATGGGTACCCGCCCCAAATAAAAAGGGGTGGGGGAAACCTTTTTTTTTTTTTTTTTTTTTTTTTAAAAAAAAAAAAAAAAAAAAAAAAAAAGTAGTAGTAGTAGTGCAGAGTATAAAATATTTGGTGGTTGCAGTAAAGTAGTGAGTATAGTAGCAAAAAATATTGGTGGGGCGTAAAGTAGTAGTAGTAGCAAAAAATTGGTGGTGGGGGGGTAGTAATAATAGTAGTAGTTAGAGCAGTATAGTGTAGTATTTGTAGTAGTATAAAATAGGGGGTGGTAGTGGTGGTAGTAGTGCAGTTAGGAACAAACCTAAAGGGGGAAAGGGAAAAATACAAAGGAAAACAAAGGAAGGGGGAGACAGAACAGCCCTACTGGTTCAAACGATGCGCCTGTTAAATACTTTCCACCACTTAGTTTATGTGTTAAGAGGAAAAAAAAAAGCAAAGTTGAAAAAACTCCCACCAAAACCATTCCTCCGGAGTAGGAAAAAAAAAACAAGGAGAATAAAGAAAAAAGTACAAAAACTACTTCTCAATTAGACAACTACTCTTTCTCAAAATTTTACTCCTAGGGAAAAGGATCCGGGGGGGAAAAAATGACCACCCCCCCCGCCCCTCCCTCCTGCGCCACATGCTAACAAACTTTCAAACTAACCTGTTAAAAAGAAGAGGTGAAAAGTTTATAATACTACATGGGGTTTAAAAAAAGGAAAGAAATTAACAAGTTTTTAATACTACATGTTTGAAAAGAAGAAAATTAAAAAGTTTATAATCAATGTGTTTTAAAAAGAAAATTAAAAAGTTTATAATACTAAAATGTTTGAAAAAAAAATTAAAAAAATTTTTTAAAACCATTGGAAAAGAAAAAACAATTTTTTAATATTTGTGTTAAAAATAAGAATGTCAAGTTTTTTTTTTTCCCAAAAACTCCCCTTCGTAATGTTTTGTAAAAAAAGGGAAGGGCCCCTATCAAAAATTAGGGGGAAAAATAAACGAAAATTTTAAAAATTTTTTAACATTTCCAAAATTTTTCAAATTTTTTTTTAATCCCTCTTTGTTTTAGTTTTTTATTTTAAATTTCCAAACAATAAATAATTTTTTTAAATTTGACATTTGCAAGAAAACTAAAAAAGGGTTTTCCAAAAAAAGCCCCTTTCCCCCAAATAAAAAACCCAAAAATCGTTTTAAAAAAATGGGTTACAAAAAAAAATTTTACAAATTAAAAATTTTTTAAAAGTTTTGGGAAAAAATAAAATTTAAATTTTGGGCAGAAAAAAAGT
>JACEEZ010017443.1:0-15432 GCA_016584305.1 Chionoecetes opilio | reverse complement strand
TCTGCATTTGAGTATTTTTAACCCCATTTCTAAATTTAACCCATAACAGATAAAACGGGAAAAAAACACGGGTCTTTCTTGGTCAAATAAACGGGTACATTTCCAGATGAACACCGAAGTTCTCTTGGTGAACGAAACTATTTTTGTCTGGTGAGTGTTTATGTGTTTTGAATTAATCTGCTAACCATTTCTGTCGATGATCACTTTTTTTCTTTTTTGTGTGATTTGCAACAAAATAAAAAAAAAAAAAAATTGAATCTATACAAACCTAACCTTTACCTAACATAACCTATACCTAACCTACTAATATAACCTAACCTTTACCTAGGAAAAACAAAAATAATATTTGCGACAGAAATGATTAGCAGATTCATTTAAAACACATCAAAACTCACCAGAAAAAAATAGTTTCGTCCACCCAAGGAAGTTTGGGCTTCATCTGGAAATTTTCCAAGAAACGTCCCACACAGCCAGCAGAGGTATTAGCAGGTCTTGCTAATAAAAAAGGGGGGGGGGCATGTGGCCATGCCCCCCCCTATTGCAAATAATAATAATAATAAATAAATATATTTATTAAATATATAATACATACATATAAAAATAAATAAATAAATAATATATATATATATATATAAAATATATATATATATATATATATATATATATATATATATATATAATATATATATATATATATATATATATATATATATATATATAAAATATACTTTATATATATATCATAATATATATATATATATATATATATATTATATATATAATATATCATATATATATATATATTATTATATATATATATATATATATATATATATATATATTATATATATATATATATATATATTTTGTTTTGTATATTTATTTATTTATTTATTTATTTATGTAATGGTAAATTTTTACAATACATAGAACAGAAATTCCCTACCAATTGGGAGTGTGGTTTCTGTTCACCTTAATAGATTCTAAGAAACATTCTCTTAATGAACTTCCGTCGAAAATCACTACTTAAGAAAGATACAAGATGTTTTTAATAGGAAGGAGTGTATATGAGATATGAAATTAAACTAACCTAACCCCACTTTTAGACTCACTAATCTAACCTAACCTAACTATTCCCAACGCTTTAACCTCCTAACTAAAGCCAAATCTGCATTAAAAAAGTGTCCGAGACAAGGAAGTAACTGATAGGGCGATGCAGTTCACAAGAAGGAACAGATTGTGGCGAGGGGCGACGTAACACTTGTCTCTTCGCCTCCCTATTTTGAACAACATTTCATATCTTCCACAAGTATGATTTGCGACAGAAGCTCATAGAGAATACTTCCTAGAATCCAATAAGGTAACAGAAACACACTCCCACATTGGTGTAGGGATTTCGTTCCTGGTGTAAATAATCAATAGCTGGGCGGAAGCGCAAACGAAAGCGCAAAAACGCAAAAGCGCAATTTGCGCTCCATAAAAATATTTTCGCTTTGTGCTTTGCACAAAACGCCGAAATTTATTCGCTTATGGAGTTTGCGTCTCGATATTTTTTAAGTCCCGAAAAATGCCGCAAACTTAGCATAAAAACTGATGGCTGATTGCTGTCAGCATGGTCTTCCTGACGTCAATGATGCCGAAAGCGATCGGTCTGACGGCCAGAACTTGGAAAGCTGGTGTTTTACTCAGGTTAACAGAACCTCTCTAAGGTCGGTGGGAGCTGGAGGACAGTGACGACGAGGACTAGTATTAGTATTGTGTTATTTTAATTTTTCAACTATTTTGGTGTTTGTTTTGACAGTATTTCTATTTTTTATATAAAGCGGTGTGTTCATAATGCTTCAAATACTGTACAACGATTCAATCTTTTAATCATTTATACACTTGATATTAATTTAACATAGACTTTTTCAGTTTGCAAGACTAAAAAATGGATGTTGCGCTTTAAATTTTTTATTTGGCGGTCTAGTTTTGTTTTTGCCCTAAGATATTTGCGCTTTTGCGCTTGCGCTACCGCCTTATTTTTTTCGAGAATTTTGCGCTCCTAGCGCTTGCGGACTCGATCGCGAAAATTTGCGCTCTTGCGCCTTTGCGGACTACTGGAAAAATTTGCGCGCCCACTCTGAAAAATACCATATATATTATATAAGTATATAATATGTATATTGTATCTATATATATATATTTATATATATATAGAATATATAATATATATATAAATAGATATATATATATATATATATATATATATATATCATATATATTGATATTATATATAGTATATATATATATGGAATATATATATATATATGTATATATATATATATATATATATATATATATATATATATATAGATATATATATATATATTATATTATATATATTATATATATAATTGCGCTCACGAAACCTCTTTCTGGAATACGTCTGGTACGCCACTGCTCCTCTTCGTCATCCAGGTACTGAATTTTTGGGAAATGCAATGGAAGTACTTGGAAGGCATGGAAGTACTGTGGAATGCAATGAAAGTACTTGGATGGCAATGAAAGTAACTTGGAATGCAATGAAAATACGTGGAATGCAATGGAAGGTGACTTGGAATGCAATGAAAGGACTTGGTAATGGCAATTGAAGTACTTAGTTATTGGCAAGGGCATTACTTGGAACGTTTTGGAATGGAAACTTTGGAATAGGCGGAATTCCGAGTAGCAGCAGCCCGTAGTAAAATTAAGACAGCATAGTTAGCGTGCACGGTTGAGTTGAATCGGTGTATATTTACCAACATTTACGCTGTATTCGCGTATCCAGGAATGTCCCGGAGGGCCATTCCTGAGGTATGACGCAGAAACCGCTAAGCGGAGAGCCCGATTGAATAGCTTGGTGTTGGATGTGTGTGCGTAGTCGGTCCGTTGAACTCCTCCGAGTTGCTGAACACACAGACTTCATATCTGCATCAAATATACAGTCTATGCCTGATGGCCGAGAGTGTCGAAAAAAGAGGAAAAAAAAAAAAAAAAAAAATCGTCCGCCACCAAGGGAGAACGGCATTCTTCTTGTCCAAGGTGTGACAAGCATCCCCTTCGACGGACGCAATAGTGCAGCACGGAAAGTGTGGAACGCCATTCGCTGCTTCATGGGTGCCATTAAGGTGACGTGCTGTTTTATCACCACAACCTCTCCTTTTCCCTTCCATATCTTTAACAACAGTCCTCCATTTACATATCAGTGCTGAATATTGTGCGATTGTGAAACCCGAAAACCTCACCATCCCACATTTCCTAACTCTCAGAAGAATGTTCAGGCAACTAATGAAGTCCTGCAGTACGAAAGCCCCAAAGCAAGACCCCTGATCAATATTGTTTTCTTGGTAATTTCCAGGATCTAAGTGGAAAGGACAAAAAATGTCTAGTCAAAAAAATAATATACTAACCTAATGAAAATGGCCTCTAATAATTTGTTTTTTTTGGTGTGTCCAGAGTCAAATGAAAGAGTCAAGCAATGAACCCCACTATGAAGTCTGTAAGTAACAACAAACATAGATTACAAGGTAAGTTTTTTTTCCGTACACAAATGTTTTCGTACACTAGTAGATTCGTACACCAAAAACTTCTTTCGTAGTCTAATGAAACATAGTCGTTTCGTACACTCAGCTCATAGTTGAAGCTTGTTATAGAGTTCGAACGACACCAGGTATGTACGAAAAAATTCAATATCAGTGTAACAACTTGCGTACGAACATCCCTGTACCCGTAAGAAATACCTCAAACTTCCCCTAATCGCTATTTTTTTCTTTGTTTTTTCCAGAGGTAAAATGAAGGGAAAAGATGACCACCACTATGAAAGTCCTCAGCAAGAAAAATCCCCAAATGTCCCCTAAGAGTGAGTACCGGGAGAGGGAGAAAACATGGCCGAAGCTCCCTATACTGGATGACTTTGACGAGAGCTCTTCATAGGTACTATGTGCTCTAATTTACTCATGCCTATGTGGCCTTTATTCTGTATATTTTGCTCTAGTACTTAAGTTAACTATTTGTGCTTGTTTTTTTGTTTGTTTTTGCTGTATCTCCGGGTGATAATTAAAATTATTATTATCCAGGAAATACGTGTTAGGTTCCATTCCTGAGGTATCATCAGTAACCGCATAGGGGAGCCCGATTTAAGAGCTATGTGTTTGTCTGTGCGTAGTCTGTCCGGTTAACTTCCTCCGAGTATAGCTTAACACACAGACTTCATATATCATCAATATATTGTCTACGCTCTGTGATGCCGAGAAGTGTGGCGAAAAAGAAAGAAAAAAAAGAGCACCCAATAAGGGAGGAAATGGCATTCTTCGTTTCCAAGGTAGTCAAGCATCCCCTACGAGAGACGCAAGAGTGCAGCACGGAAAAGTGTGGACGCCCTTCCCGCTCCTCATGGTTGCCATTAAGAGTGACTATAAGTTTTTCACCACAAAACCTCTCTGTATCTTTCCATATCTTTAAACAAGTCCTCCATGTAATATCAGTGCTGAAATAATTGTGGCAGATTGTGCAGTGCGCGTATTTCGCCAAAGTTTTCTGGACTTTCAACGCAACATGGAAGACAGCATCCATCTTCGTGATGAGACATCCTTTGGATTACTTGCATGCAGAGTCATCACATTCTTTCACATATGTACTTGAAAACATTGGATTTGTCTGTTTTGGCAAGGAATTCCATCTGCCAATCTATGCTGTAAGGGACACGTGCATTGGATTATGTCCCGCACTTTTTCAAGATCCAGTTTAAACCATCGTTTGGTTTGGCGACTTCCAAGAAGCTTGAATGCGAGGTCGACCATGCTATTTGTACTCCGATTGTTTTGTTTTTGAGTATTGAGCTTACAGTTTTTGTGCATAAAGCCGATGTTTTTAAATTGCAAACGTTTTGATTGTCAAGAATTTTCTCCTGTTTCACGCAGACGATCCTCAATGAATTTCTCCTTGCAAGCAGAACCGAGCCAGCCTCCTGCCCCGCAAAACATCGTCTTCACGAGAGCTGATTGCTTGTTCACCAGATGAAATGCTGTAAATCCTTTCGTTACCCAACAATTCTGAATGGATTCATTGGAAGTTTTGATGGCTGTAATTGTCCTCGCAACTGCTTTTCACTCCACGTCTTTTTCAGCAGTACGGTTGTCCCGATGCTTCTGGCGCATTGGTCCTCCTCATCGAACATGTCTGCCAGACTGTGGGGCTTTGGAGGAAATTTTCCGCACGTTCCGTGGCTGCTTCCGTTCCATCGTTGGTTTTGGACACCACTGTAACTGGTCTGTCGACCCACTCACCTTTGCTCCAGTAAAACCGCTTTCCCCCTTGCGACTTTTGCATGCTCATAAAGGGTCTCTTTCTATTGTCTTGTCAACAGCACACCGACTACCAGGAACAAAGTATCTTGCGACGCTAATGTCTCCCTCTCCTTAGCAATTCTCGCAGCACCAGGGTGGTGACTCTTCAATTGTTTCTATGAACATTGAAAAGAATGTCAAATTGAACGGGCAAATTCTGTCCCCCACAGTCTGAAGAGAGAGGTTCAGGGCATGATGCAAGACATTCTGGCGTAGACTGTGAAGTTATTGGTCCTTCACAGCCTGACGAAGTGACTGTGTCAGCCACACGTGAATCGATGCTCTCATCCAGAGAACAAGCGTCTTTCCTTTTGTCCTGAGTGTATATTGTCAGGAATCGTAGTATCCCGCGATATATGTGCGAATTTTATCCTGTCACTTAGCACAGCGTCTTCAGATACCTTATAGGGCACTTGACCGGCTTTCAATGAGGTCTTTGGATGATTTTCGACAACTGTCCGAAAGCACACCTCTTCTCTTCGCTCTTCAAGATCGTGCAAATATCATCTCTCTATGGCTCTCCATCATGACCTTGTGACATTGAGGGCCCTGAGAAGTAGATCTTTCCAGATATAACTCCACTCAGGAACCGAGAGGAGATCAACGCTTCGAGGAGAATGTCTGCAAGACCAGTCCCATCCTTTTTGTTTCCCAAACATTTTTTGGAGTAACCACAGGCTACCTCACATGTTGCACTGCGTGTGTTGTCCCGTGATTGGGTGGTGGTATTATGGGGTATATTCTATTGTCGTCAGCTGAGTGGTACTTCCCAGTCAATGACACAAAATAAGGCCCCCCCCTTTTCCTCCCCAACCGAGAGGCACGCTCCTGTGTTTTCTTAAGCGCGGTGTAAACGGATTGTATCCACAATACGGGTTTTCACCATAATTTGCTCTATTGCTTCCTGGCCCAGTCATGTACTTGTGGACAATTTCATATTCTGGAGATATTTTCTTTTCCCATAAAGCAAAATCTGGAAGTTCTGAGTCTGGTAGCAATTTCATCGAGCTTTGACCCGTCCTTGGTAATGTTTTACTATCTCTCTGGCTGTGTACCTCCACATCTCGCCTGGTCCCTCGGTATGACATCTTGTGCATAATCCCATGGGAATCGATGGAACAGTACCTGCACCACAACATGTCATTCACATACTCCTGAAATTGCAAAGTCGGAATGAAATACGAACTGGCAAGATGGGTTTTCTGATGATGCTAAGTGGGAGTAGGCTTGAAGTATTGTCACTTGTAACCGCTAGTGCCTGTCTCATCGAAGTTTTAGTAGAAAATGAGTATTCTCACAATGTCCAGGACGGTTAAGGATTATTTATCTATTCAGCGCTAACGGATATATGTCTTCGGTGCCATTCCTGGAATAAACATGTTTAGGCACTTCCATTTTTCAATTTGTAACAGCACGGCATATATCCTGAACCCACTGAATTGACTATGCGACTGGTCCTCCTGGAAGGTGGTTTATCTCCAGACAGAACATAGGTGAGGAGTTTTCATCCAGCACTTGAGGTAGACCAGAAATGTATGACTCCAAGTCATTCACAGTCATGGCCATGGCTTTCTATCATGTCCTGAAAGCTCTTCATGACTTCATCCCTAAGGAGATCTTCAACCGTTCTTTGAGTTTGTCCTTTTGACCAGTTGGTAGCTCTTGACTTGCTAGCATCTTTGATATGGTTTCAGTTGACAACAAGTAAAAACTAAATTGACCCACAGCGCCCAATCGTACAGAAACCTAGAAGTCCTTGAATAATCCTTGCGAATTCGGTCTAGTTTTGACGTGAGCTTTTCACTGCGATAGTTGGGATTCGGAAGGAGTTTCATTGATGTGAGAACATAAATTGAAAGCGAACTCATTAGTCTAACTACTCTCTTACCAATCCAATGTCATCGTTGATCACTTGGCGACCTCTCAACGATTCTCTATATGCTTTCTCCATGGCAGTTTGTTGCTCAACATTTTTTTCAACTTAATGAATGTGAAGTCATCGACGTGATAGCTTTTGCATGGATTATGCAAACTCTCCTTTTTCCTGTCTAGATCATCGTCCCAGCTGTCGTTTTTCCTATTTTCCCTTAATACGTCTTTTATGCCTGAAAAAGAAAGAATGATTATTTTTAACCGAAATTAATTTGATTAGGTGCTTATCACAATGTGCTCAGAAGCACCATTACAATGTCAAATTTATAAAATTGGACCTACTAAGGAGGGAATTAATAAAACTTGCACCCTGCATGAACTAAAGAGTGGAAAAGGTTGGTACGTTCGATTTAAGAAAAATATGGCTTTCTAACCCGTCAATGCGATATCTGTGTGACAATATCTCTGTGTACCGGGGAGCTTTGCCAAAATTCTTATAGTCGCTAAACAACTTGAATGTGTATCATTTATGCACCTGACAGACCTGTCAGCACCGTTCACCTTCCATGCTGGTCCTGGATCACTGAGCCTATGTGAGACCAATCGGTCCATTCCCCGTTAAAATAGAGTTGACAGATTTCATCGGGCGAAAAATTTGCCCACCTTTTTTAATTTGGCGGCCGCCCAATTGGGCAGACTCGCGTTTTCTTAGTGAAGTGACCAAATGGGCATAGCCGCGCTTACGGATTAAAAAGCTGTAAAAGCACATGAACCCCTATTTCACGTGTGGAGCTGTTCCATTAGCGAATGGCGCAGAGAAAAAGATCAGCCCTAGGTCTACGCCCCTTCAGCGTCACCAGCATCACGTCATTCAGTAAATTTACATTCTTTTATCATCAACTCTTATTAGCCGAGAATCATTGAGAAGGCCTGTAATATCACTTGTAACACGCCATAAGGTCACCAGCTATAGCCTCATTTGACTCCCAGGTATCCTAAATACTGAAATACACAGCATGACCTGTGGTGTGGATATGATACCATGCTTTCCATGATACCATGGAAAAACATGCTTAACTTTCTTATTTTGTAATGGGTGCTGTTGTCTACAGTATATTTCTCTATTTTACCTTTCTACTTTCCATTTATTTTTGAATAGATTAATTACAGTTTCCTCCATTAGAAATTTGGACACAAGCCCATGTCATCCACAACCTCTTTGATGTGAAAATTGTACTTGTGCCCTAAAACAAAGCTGGAAAGTTGGCAATTCATTATAACCAAAGGGGGCAGCCCAGTATAAGAAAGCTTGAGGGTGCTGGATAGAAGAAACCCACAACAAGCAATCTTAACATACGGCAATTTATCTTCATGGTCTTTGTTGCATTTACACTCGATGATCACGAATAGGACTCGTCCATGTAGGAAAATTGTTACCAAAAAACATGCAACCATGGATTGATCTTCAATTTATTTAATATATGATACTTTTAGAATACATTTAACACCTTTTCCTCCATTTGGCAGATGAACTTATTTTTTTGCCTCCAGAAACTTTGATTTAGTAGAATTTTCACTTTGGTAACAAAGGGCGTGGGTCTTTTGTCCCTTATGACGTCCCATCTGATGTCATTGGACAGAACAAGAGCCCTCATGCTAGAACCACCAATACCCAACATTTTGACATGAATTATGTGAATTGGTCCTGTTCAGTGAGTTATAAGCACATCAATTCGTCTCCCCTGAAACATTGACTTTCTACGAAAAAAATGGGCGCGGTAAAAAAACTCCATGGGTGGGTATCTTGAGACCCAAATGTTTTCCTGTGGAACATGCTTTTTTCCAATCCACCAGGCCCAGGGTGAAATGAAATACAAAGAAAGTTAATAGTGGGGGGATGTGCATGGGGACCCCCCATCAGCCCATGCCTATGGGCTCTAATGTACTCGTGCCTGTGCCTTTAATTATGGGGATATTTGCTCTATTACTTAATTTTAACTATTGTCTTTTTGTTGTGGTTGTTTTTTTGGCCTGTATGCCTCCGGTGATATTAACATTATTATTATTATATTATAGAGTTATAGCTATTATCAATTATTTGCTTTAGTACTTAATTTCATTCCCTCTGTCTATATATTATTTGTTGGTTTTGCTTTTGTAGCTCTTCGGGTGAGAATAAAGTGATATTATTATTTTATTATTATTATTATAAGTCTGGAGGGGTGGGGAAGGAGCTGCATCCGTCCTACAAGGATGAAGTCTTTTTAAGACCATGAGTCAGAGGTGGCAGCCATCCCGCTGTTGTGTCATGAGAGCCTGCCTTCACCTACCTACACCTTCTTGCCTCACCCTCCACAAGACACCTAGGTAAAGGAAAATGTTCTCTCTCCCCTCATTATCTTGTCTGTTTGTCTTCTTGTCTGTTTGTGTGTCTGCCTGCCGTATTTTGTATGTCTCTCTCCTCTCTGTCTATATCTTCCAATGACAATAGGTAAAAAATGGGACACACTAAATCTACCCTTAACTCCTTGAGGCCCGGAACTAATTTCCATTGTACTTTGGGTGCCATTAGTACGATTTTTAGTGATATAAGCAATATTTTATAGATAGACCTGTTTAGATTATCATTGTTCACTAACTCTATTTACATAATTAATTGACTTTTCTTATTTTTTTAGCTACAGCTTTATTTTCATACAATAAAGGTAAAGATCTGGCGTAGGAATGGAATTCTTAAATAACCATATAACTCTTCTTCTTTCCCGCATACACCCCAGTAACGGAATGTACCTCTCAATCTACTCTTTAAGAGCAAAAACATAGATTTCCTTATCCTATTTAGTGATCGGGGGGGGGGACAAAAAATGTTTTATCACGTCATAGGTTTTTAAATTACGTGATTGTTTGTTGTTGTGTTTTCTGTACTTCCTCTAACCGCAGCTTCCATGACTCCTGCCTCCCCTGCCTCGCTTCGCCCCCCTTCATATAGTCGACCACAACAACGGATTTTTTTCTTTTCGTAAGGCACGACGACAGCAATAAAAACTAGATTTGTCTTCTGCCGTGCTTTTTATTCTCTTTATTTTACTCATCCATGGCCCCGCAGTAAGCGCTAAAAAGCTTTGTTGAAGCTCGAGAAATGCTCTATAACGGTCAAAACTGAGCTTATTGAAGACAACAGTACCTTATCAAAATATGTTTATACAAACGTCAGACATGAAACGTTTAAGTTAAATCTGACTAAAACATAGATTTGCATAAAATAAAAAATATTACTCATCAGCATTCTTCAATTTAAATATTAGTACAGAGATCTATTCGATTAATATACCCCAAATATGACACTTTTTTTTTATGGAATCTCAGATATTGGCTGATACACTTTTTAATACATTGCTAGGACTGTGAGAAGATTCCCTACAGTTGCGATTAAATCCATTGACAAATGTGGACCCCCTCGGACTCTCCCCTTTATATTACATTGTGGCTATATTATAACCGTTATTGCCTTATTGGCGCCAAACCTACGACTCACAGAATAATGAAATATTCCCAGGCCAGGAGGAGAAAGGCATACATAGGAATACAGAGGAAGAACGAGACCCAGGAGACCTATTAGTCTTTTATGAGGGTATGCTGCTGAGACTACATACTACTTACTTCAAACGTACATGTAAGCCAACGCAGGTGTTTGGGACCGTATCCGTAAAAATGGGAAAATGATTTTAGAAAACTAAGTATTTCAAGAACGTGAGATGTTATGACTAAACGGACTAATTCCCACTGCGTATATCTCATTCGACCGGACAGAACATATTTACGGCATTTTTCAGCTTAGATCATAGTGTAAGTCGGAAAATGCCAAAAAAACAAATGATGGGAACATTGTTGTGGAATTTTTGCAGCCAGCAGGTATTTAAATTTTTTAATTTTCATATGATTAAAAAATGAATGAAGTATATTGGTTGTATACATGACGGTGTAAATACTTGTTTAAGCATGTAATTTCCCAGTGATGAATATTAGCGGAGATGGATAATGTTTGAATGCATTTGGTAAAGGGCTAAATAGCAAACCTCTTTGGAAGAAATAGCTAAGAATCGAATATTCGGCAACAAAGGCCGATTCGTGATCAGTCTATCATTAGAAGCCCCTAGAAACCGAGTTTCATCCATATAGGGAGATATTATTTTCGCCCAACTCTGCAAGGCTATAGTCCATACACACACTCTCTCTCTCTCTCTCTCTCGCTCTATCCCTCTGCTCTCTCTCTCTCCCTCTCTTCGTCTCTCTCTCTCTCCTCTCTCTCTCGTCTCTCTCTCTCTCGAGTCTCTCTCTCTCTCTCTTCCTCTCTCTCTCTCTCTCTCTCTCTCTCTCCCTCTCGATCGCTCTCTCTCTCTCTCTTCTCTCTCTCTCTCTCTCTCTCTCTCTCTTCCTCTCTCTCTCTCTCCTTCTCTCTCTCTCTCTCTCTCTCCATCTCACTCTCTCTCCTCTCCTCAATCTCCTCTCTCTCTCTCTCTCATCTCGCTTCTCCTCTCACCTTCTCTCTCTCTCTCTCTCGCTCCTCTCTCTCTCTCTCTCTCTCTCTCTCTCTGTGCCCTTTGTGTCCCGATTATTATTATACATGGTTTGGCAATATTTCATGTACCGCCCTGTCGCTCTTTGAGCGTAAATATCGGAAAACCAAAAACAAATCTCTCTCTCTCTCTCTCTCTCATCTCCTCTTTCTCTCTCTCTCTCTCCGTCTCTCTCTCTCTCCTCTCTCTCTCTCTCTCTCTCCTCTCATCTCATCTCTCTCTCTCTCTCTCTCTCTCTCTCTCTCTCTCTCTCTATCTCTCTCTTCTCCTCTGCTCTCTCTCTCCTCCTCTCTCTCCCTCTCCTCTCGTCTCTCTCTCTCTCTTCTCTCTCTTCTCTCTCATTGTGATAAAAGTATTGAAATTCTGAATCTCTCTCTCTCTCTTCTCTCTTCTCTCTCTTCTCTCTCCTCTCTCTCTCTCTCTCTCTCTCTCTCTCTTCAGGCTCTCTCTCTTTCCGTTCTCTCTCTCATCTCTCTCTCTCTCTCTCCTCTCTCTCTCTCCCTCTCTCTCTCTCGTCATCTCCATCTCTCTCTCTCTCTCATCTCTCTCTCTCTCTCTCTCTCTCTCTCTCTCTCTCTTCTCTCTCTTCCTCGTCTCTTCTCTCTCTCTCTCTCTCTTCTCTCTCTCTCTCTCTCTCTCTCATAGTCCAGGAATTTTTTGGGGAAATCACATTTTCATTAATATCACGTAACCCTACACGTAGGACAAGTGGTATAGAACTAAAAGAATGCAGCTCTTGAAGGCCGATCGGGTGTATATGCTTGAAGTAAAATTCATGCGATAAATGAACGCTAACCAAATTTCATGATTTTTAAAAACTAAAAAAACTATTATCTCGAGAATGTGACATGTTAGGACTAAACGACTGTTGCCAAAGCGTAGATCTCGTCGAAGCGGAAAAAAATATTGTGTTATTTTTTCTGTTAGATCAATAGTGTAGTCGAAAAGGCCCAAAAACAAATGAGGCCAAAATTTTGAGGAATTTTGCAGCCAGAAAAAATGAAATGTATTTTATTTACGTATATACGTAACGATGATCTCAGTAATAATTGTGCATAATGACCCTGTAAATACTTGTTATTTCAATGTAAGTTTCCAGTGATGAATAGTATTGGAGATGGAATAATGTTTGTATGCATTTAATGGGGCAAATATATATGAATTTTTTATTTACACATATACGAAAAAAACATCCAAAATAATTGTGTATAATGACAGTATATATAATTGTTACTCATATAATTTCCCCAATAATGAATTTTTGTTGATCGGTAAAAACCGTACGCTAATATTCATTACCCTAACTCCCAAACCTAAGTCTACAGCGTTTGTACTTGACAGGCAAAAGATAGTAAACCCTACTTGCTTCAAATATGTTAACGGTCTTTGGGGCCGACAAAAGTCGTATAAACTCGTCACAAGGAAAAAAAGTTAAATCCATACATGGGCAACCCCGGTTGCTGATGGTTTCCGCTAGCCCGGCAATGACCGCAAACAAAACATGATTCGAAACGTTGGCCTTTAAAATGTCCAATGAACGCGTCACATCCAAAACACCGTAAATCCATACGTGGCAACTCGAGAACTAAAATTCACAGAGCAATTCGGACGATTTTTTAGAACATCACATTTGACGTAGAACAAAACATGTATTCCAACTGTAGGCCCGTAACATTTCAAATAAACGCTGCAGCACGCGATTCACCCCTAATAAAACTCAGCTCACGTTCCTCTATTATCTTCTATAATAATATAAGCGAAAGTGTGTGTGTGTGTTTTGTCTGTCTGTCCGCTCTGGGTGCCGCCCCCCTTTGGGAGAATCCCCTCATATGGCCATTTTTGGAATCGGGGGTCGACCAGGGGAAGGTTTTAAGCCCACTTATAAGATGATCCGATCACTTTTTTTTTTTTTTTTTAGCAGCCTATTAGCGAGAATTTGTGAAAAAAAAGTGGTTGCGAGAATTGAGGAACCTTGATGTAGGGTGATGGGTAATGGGTGAGTGAATGGGTGGGGTGTGGGGAATGGGTGTGGGGTGATGGGTGAGTGAATGGGTGGGGGTGATGGGTTTGGGGGGGATGGGGGAGGAAAAGGTGGGGGTGGGGTAAGGGTGAGGAATGCGTGTGTGGTGATGGTTATGGGTGAGTGAATGGGTGGGGGTGATGGTTAATGGGTGAGTGAATGGGTGGGGGGTGATGATGTGAAGGGGTTTGGCTTTTAATATACATTTCTACTCCATGATTTATGAAAGTTAGAAGGGGCTATCTGGAGAGTCTGTGTTTGGGGGGCCCACCAGTGGTGGGCCGAAGGCCCACCAATAGCCCTCCGCAGGAGCTAGCCAAAAGTCCGCCCGGGAGGGCGGCTTTGCGGCAAAGTATATATATAGAAACGGATTTATGCGGGGCGGGGGGGGGCAGGCTCAAAGGTGTTTTCGTATAGAAAAGCCATTACGGTCGAGATGCAATAAATATTACTGAAGACAAAGTTGTAGAAGGCCACAATTCTATCGGAAGTGTGACTTTAAAATTATCTTCAGACCTACACTAAGTCCGCCAGTACCACGAAAAAAGTAAAACATTTTATTTACATATATACGTATAAATGATCTCCGTATAATTGTGTATAATGACGCTGTAAATACTGTTATTCATGTAATTTTCCCAGTGATGAATATTAGTGGAGATTGAGTAATGGTTTTTATGCATTTATGGGGCGTAAATAAGCAAACAGAGGGAAAAAATTGCTTTAAGAATCTACTATCGGCAAACAAAGACCAGATTCGTGATCGCCATCAGTAGAAGCCCTATAAACCGAGTTTCATCCAAATAGGGAGATATTATTTTCGCCCCAAAAACTGCAGGCTATTTTTTTTTGGGAAATCACATTTTCTTAATTTTACAGTAACCTACACGTAAGACAAAATGGTACAGAAATAAAGATGCAGCTCTTAAAAGGGCCCATCCGGTGGTATACCGGAATGAAATTCATGCATAAATAAAGGGACAAATCAAAGGTTTTTAAAAACTATAAAAAACATAAAACTCGAAAGTGACATGTTAGGACTAAACGGAATGTGCCATTGCGTAGATCTCGATGAACCGGACAAAATTTTTAATCTCTTTTCTGTTTAGATCAATAGTTTAGTCAAAAAAGGCCAAAAACCAAAAGGGCCCAAATTTGAGGACTTTTGCAGCCAAAGAATTTTATTTTTTATTACATATATACGTAAAAATTTTCTCAGTAATAAATTTTGTATAATGACGGTGTAAATACTTGTTATTTAAATTTTAATTTTCCCAGTGATGAATATTAGTGGAGATGGAATAATGTTTGTATGCATTTATGATGGGAAAAATATATGAATTTTTTTTTTACATATATACGTAAAAACGATTTGGGAATAATTGTGTATATTAAAGTATATATAATTGTTACTCTACATAATTTCCCCAATAATGAATATTTGTTGATCGGTAAAAAAAATACGCTAATTTCAACCCCAACTCCAAACGTAATTTGAGACTTTGTACTTGACAGTCAAAAGATAGTAAACCTCGTTGCTTCAATAGTTCACGGTATTGGGCCCACTTAAGTCGTTTTAATCGTCCAGGAAACACGT
>JACEEZ010017442.1:0-46417 GCA_016584305.1 Chionoecetes opilio | reverse complement strand
CTCCCTCCCCCCCTCCCCCCCCGTCCCCCCCCTCCCCAACAATCCTCACACTTTCACAAGCCAGGTAACATGCCACCCCACTCAACACCACAACAATAAACAGACCAAAAAAAACATGCAATAACGCAACAACAACCACTACTCACCACCACCACCATCAACAACAAACAACAACAACAACAGCAATAACAGCAACAACAACACCACTACCACCACCACCACCAACTACAACAACAACAACAACAACAACAGCAATAACAACAACAACAACCACTACCACCACCACCACCAACTACAACAACAACAACAACAACAGCAATAACAACACCACTACCACCACCACCACCAACTACAACAACAACAACAACAGCAATAACAGCAACAACAACACCACTACCACCACCACCACCAACTACAACAACAACAACAACAACAACAGCAATAACAGCACATACACCACCACACCAACCACCACCAACCAAACTACAACAACAACAACAACTACAACAACAACAACAGCATTCTCGCTCGCTAATCTATATTCGTTGTCCTGTTTTTGTAGTCGTGTTTTTTTGTCATTTTTTTTTTTTGTGTGTGTTGTGTGTGTGTGTGTTTGTTGTGTGTGTGTGTGTGTGTGTGTGTGTGTGTGTGTGTGTGTGTGTGTGTGTGTGTGTGTGTGTGTGTGTGTGTGTGTGTGTGTGTTTAGTAGGTTGTATGCAGCCATGACGTGATGGTGTAGGCATTGCTATCTACTACAGAGGATAATAGGAGTGTCTTACGCACTTCTGCACTCCCTTACCGCCCTTCCCTTCCCTTCCCTTCCCTTCCCTTTCCTTCCTTTCCTTCCCTCCCCTCCTTCTCTTCCCTCCCCAGGATGCAATACTTCTTTACTTCTACTTCTTTAGCCTATCTACAATCTACCACTATGATACCACCACATCCTGCGTAAATACACTAACATACCTTCCTAATATACAGCAATACAAACACACCTCCATACACACGCTACGTACCTACAAACACACACACACCTTAATGTGCCTAAACACGACTAAACATACACACTCATAAAAATCCCACTTGTTACTAAGAAATTTCAAACAAATCATGTCGAACGCAGGTGTGTGTGTGTGTGTGTGTGTGTTGTGTGCATGACTAATGAATAGATACTTTTCCGCCTCCCTCCCTCCCTCCCTCCCTCTCATCTCCACCCTCCGGCTCTTCCCTCAATGAGTGGTATAGTAATGGGTGACATCATGGCCACGTCACCGCCGCGTCATCACAGCTTATGATATCATGAGGGGCGATGAGGCGGTGAAGTGATGTCATTGTCTTAACGCGTCACCACCACCATCACCTTCTTCTTCTTCTTCTTGTGACCTTTGGCGCTTAGTATCGGTTCATAGTTCCTCTTCAACTTCGTCTCCTTAGTTAACAACTGCTTAGTATCGCTTCATAGGTCCTCTTCAACTTAGTCTCCATAGTTAAAGCTCTTGTCAACTCTTCTCTTAGCTATATCACTTGGGATCCTAATTCATTGTCAATTCACCACCACCACTGCCATTGCGTGTGGCAGTGCCTCCGTGGTGTAGTGGCTAGCGTGCCTGGCTACGAATCTGCGGACCCTGGTTCGAATCCGGGCCAGGGCAAGTCGGTGACCAGCCAAAACCAGCTATTTTTCCTTCCTTTCGGGTTTGATAAATGGGTACCTGGGGAAACCTGGGGAAGGTAACTGTGGTAACCCGGGAGTCACACTAGCCCTGTGTCCCGGGGTAACGAGTCCTTACCCACCACAGGCTCAAAGGGTTAATGCCACGGAGATGAGCACCGAAGGCCACGCGCAACATAGCGCATGCTCCCATCTTTACCTTTACCTTACTGCCACTGCCACACTAGTAGTAGGGGAGAGTGGGGCAGGTTGCATCAAGGGTAGGTTGCATCATTGCCTCTAACTCGCATTTTATCACACGTACGTACATCGTCTTACTACTACTACTACTACTACTACTACTACTACTACTACTATAAACTACTGCTACTACTATAAACTACTACTACTACAACTACAACAATAATAATAATAAAAAAAGTTAATGCGAGTTAGAGGCAATGATGCAACCTACCCTCGATGCAGCCTGCCCCGCGCTCCCCTACATACCACCACAGTCACATGCAGCGAAACGTGGGATTTTTTTTATTTCTTTTATGTAAACAGTTATGAATCACACAGGTGGCTTAAAAGTTAGATAAGTTAAGGCAGTAAATATTCATGACAGTGTGATGCCTCCCTCCCCACCTCCCCTCTTCATCTCTCTATTATCACACTCTTAGAAAAAAAGGGTAGGAAAAGGGTAGAAAAAGGGTGTTTAAAGTGATGAAATACTGCTACCCTTACAAATATACCCTTTTGCAACCCTAAATATACCCTTTTCAAACCCCAAATGTACCCTTTCTCAACCCTCTCGTCTAAAAAGGGTAGATAAAGGGTAGATGAAGGGTATAATCAGCAGCATCTACCCTCCAGCCTGGACATAGGGTATAAAAAGGGTAGTGATGGTGCGATGTAACAATTCTACCCTTAATATACCCCCCATTTCTGAGAGTGCACCACCTTCTCTCTACTTCCTAAATCACAGGTGTAGTATGCTAGTGTGATGCCCCCCCCCTTCCCCCCCTCTCCCTTCCCTCATCAGTACAGGTAAACTGGCTTGGTACAAATTCTTTTAGTTGGTGCAATGTTGCTTTAATTTTTTCTTATAGGATTCTTTTCTTTTTTCCCTGTGTCGCATTCTCCTCTCTTCGTCCTCGCGCCGCCTGGCAACGAAGAAGAGAAAATTAAGGATGCGTTGGAGTGAGTCATAATTTGAAGATGTTACAACGTCGACTCCTCCTCCTCCTCCTCCTCCTCCTCCTCCTCCTCCTCCTCCTCCTCCTTGACTGCCTATTCTTATTCAATTCACATAGCAATTTTTTTCCTTTGAGGTGCTGTTGTCTTATTTATCGAAGTTAGTCTGTGTAGCTGGTTCTCGATAACTCTGGGCGGCGGTTTTTCTACCATTCATATATCTTTCTCTCTCTCTCTCTCTCTCTCTCTCTCTCTCTCTCTCTCTCTCTCTCTCTCTCTCTCTCTCTCAACAGGTGCACAGTCTCGAGTGACGGCGACGAAAAGAGAGTGAAGATCGGCCACCACCCTGTCTGTCTGTCTGTCCGCCACCACCACCACAAACACCACCACCACCACCACACTCCCACTTGAGCCTCGTAAATCGTGAAGGCGCGGCTGAAGGGGCTGGTGGTGGTGGCGGTGGTGGTGGTGGTGGTATTCAGAGAGCTGGCGGCCGTACGACGCGCTGTCAAGGTCCGTCGGGAGTCACTGTCGAGGAGACGCCAGATAACACCTGATAACGCTAGCGCCTCCGTGTGCCGCCCTGGGTGTGGGGTGGTGTGTGGGTGGGCGTCAGGTGGGCGGGAGGTGTGTGTGTGTGTGTGTGTGTGTGTGTGTGTGTGTGTGTGTGTGTGTGTGTGTGGTAACGTGCTCCAGGTGTGACGATAGACAGGTGACAAGGGGGAGATGACGTGTCCCCTCTGCAGGTTAGGGTGTTAGGTTAGGTTGTTAGGTTAGGTTAGGGTGTTACTACTACCAAAATTGTCGTGTCTATAAGCGCCTCATCCTTTCGTTCATCTTAAGGTTTTATGTAAGGCTAATGTAAGTTTTTGTAAGAGTTTTATATAAATAAACTGAACTAGAAAAAAACTTTCGTTCATTATTGTGTTTGGGAACTTGAAGAGGCGCGGAAAAAAAGGATAGCTGGGACTTTCTAAACACTGTCTATTTCTCTTATTATACTTCTCTTATTATCAACGATTGTTAAAAATGCATGGTATGTAATCGAGTTAAATATTTGATGACTGAGAAAGATACTTCGGCCCAAAACAGACCTAAACGCGTACACATCCTCCGAACATGAGTGACTTTTTATATATTTCTTTTGAACATTCGAAAATTTCACGATTCTTGTACAAATGCCTATGCAAAGAGAGAGAGAGAGAGAGAGAGAGAGAGAGAGAGAGAGAGAGAGAGAGAGAGAGAGAGAGAGAGAGAGAGAGAGAGAGAGAGAGAGAGAGAGAGAGAGAGAGAGAGAGAGAGAGAGAGAGTACCTACTGCCTTATCTTATCCACCTTTTAAGCCATATATGTAATTAACAACTGTTTAAAGAAAAAGAGAGAGAGAGAGAGAGAGAGAGAGAGAGAGAGAGAGAGAGAGAGAGAGAGAGAGAGAGAGAGAGAGAGAGAGAGAGAGAGAGATACTGTGATAGGGGGGTATTTGCTGCGTCATGTCTGCTCGTTCTAAGGTCTTTGCGCGCACTCAAGGCCCTTCCTCCCCTCCCTCCCCCTCCTCCTTCCCCGATTTTAATGTCCTCCTTCAGCTCTGTTACGTTCCCTTGCATATTCATTAGACGTTCATGTTACTCAGGATCCGCCTTGGTAGTAGTAGTAATAGTGGTGGTGGTAATAATAGCTGTAGTAGTAGTAGTATAGTGGTGGTGGTGGTGGTGGTAGTAGTAGTAGTAGTTTTAGTAGTAGTAGTAGTAGTAGTAGTAGTAGTAGTAGTTTTAGTAGTAGTAGTAGTAGTAGTAGTAGTAGTAGTAGTAGTAGTAGTGGTGGTGGTGGTGGTAGGGGGTGATGGTTGTGTCAAGTTTTGTTAACAATCAGTATACAGGTGGACCCCCCCCCCCCACACACACACAGATAGATAGATAGATAGATAGATATTTATTGACCACAGCTTTATACATAAATTACACATAATATCATTAATATATATAGACAAAACACTCAATGTCCAAAAAATGAAACATTCCCACAAATTTTGAGTAACAAACTGTAGTCCAACAAAAAATAATTACTAAAACTACTACTACTACGATAAACTACTAAACACATAAAATTCAACAAGCAGCCAGCTTGATCTACGTCCCTATGAAAGACAAAAAAATGAAATAAACTATTAACGGAAAAGAATATGCATTTCTTAAGTATAACTATTTAAAACTTCATGAATAATTTTGCATGTTATTACATCACTGAAATTAAAGAATACGTCATGAACAGTATTAAATCTGTAAAGGTTTCTACTGTGTTGTGTTATGGGGCACACCTCTACCACATGTTTTTTCTGTTTGTATGTCACCACATACACACGGCGCTCCTCGAGAGGAAGGCGACCACGTCCGCGCCTGTTCCAGCGTCCCGTTTCCACTACTAAACTATGACCACAGACTCGAAAACGTGTAAACGACATCCTATGTAGATCGTTAATTACATGTTTCTTTTTCATAAATGTCATGTACTTTAATTCAGGGTTAATTGTTTTATATACATTGCATCTTGTTGCCTCAGAGTTAGCAATTGTATTATGTACATTATACAACATAGAGGACATGTGAGGGACATTATTGTGTGTCATGTGGCCACAAGTTTTCCAAACCGGGGTATTTAAAGACATAACATACTTAAGAGCGAAAGACAAAGGGTCATCGTTCATGTTACGTCTCTCTGACCACATACTATGATAAACTTGTGTTGTTTGTGTCTTAGAAGGTCAGGCAGCGAGGGGTATCCTAACTCAGCATAACATACATTATTGGTAGTGGCTCTCCTTACCCCTAACAACTCCTTCATGGCCCATTGTACAACTTAATGATAGGTTTCACGTCAGCGCCTACCCAAGACTCACAGCCATACAGTAAAGACGACATAAGGGCAGCATCGAACAAACGACGTTTTACAATAAAAGGAATGTCATTGTTTTTTCGAATAAATGAGACAAATTTTAAAACAATGACATAATTTGTTTTGTGCATGTATTTTCCAAGCAGATGACACCGAACCGTCACACGTGAAGGGAGTCCCCGATACACGTAGCTGCTGCAGGGCTCCACCACTAACCCGTCACGCGCAGCGGCTCGGCGTCCCCTGCTTGACCGTTTATCACGAAAAACTTTGTTTTACCTATATTTTTTCTTCATTCCATATTCATCACAAATTCCTTTAATATACAAAACTTCTTTAACATGTTGTCCCTGGTCGTAGCAAGTATCACCGCATCATCCATATACAACAATATGTGCAGCTATTCTATAAATGTCTCAGGCTACAATTATCTCTCATCATTTTTACCAACTCGTCTACATATAATATAAATAGGAGACAAGATGTGGACAGACCTTGCCTTACTCCGACGGTGGAGGTGACAACTGCACAGCTAAATACTTTCCGTGACGCGGTACATGGCAACTATAGCTGCAAGCATCATCATTCCACAACCTAGACGCTTCAGAGTCATAAACAACTTTTGTCTTGGCATTACGTCATATGCCTTCGAAAAAAATCAATGAAAGACACGAATAACTTGTTGTTCTTCCTCCTTTTCGGAGTCAGTGAGTAGCCGTAACGTAACAATATGTTCCAGGCATCCTCGCTTTTGTTGTGCTCCGGCCTGCTCCCGACACGGCTTAAACCACTGGCCTAGTCTATGACAGAGGACCATGTCGTACAGCTTGTGATGGAGTTAGTAACACTAATTCCCCGATAATTATCTGGGTTTATCCTGTCCCCTTTCTTAAAGATGGTAAAATCCCTTTTCCCTGGTCCATGATAAAGGTACTGACCACTCATGAAAACTCTGTTGAATAGGGTAACAATAGTCAAAAACAGGTGTACAGGCAACAGCGAAAATATACCAGGCGATATTCCGTCCGGCCCGCAGGCTTTGTCTGGCTTCATATTCTTGACTTGATCAAAAATTTCTGCCGGTGAAATGGGGCTATCTAACACTGGTATGCTGCCCTCTGTGCTTACTTTCCTCGTTGGGTGGGACATGTGGCGGTTAAGTATTCTCTCAAAGTGTGTCTTAAAATCTTCATCTCCGGGTGACACCTCTTTTCCATATTTTGACACATCAAAATTACCTCTCCAGTCTATGGCTCGCCACACTCTAATCATCTTTGTCCTGTAACAACCTCTCCCATTTACCTAAATGATCATCCCCGACTTCTATATCCTGGTCATGGCTCTTACTCCGAACAGCGCAACTGTAGAGCTCATTGGATATCATATTGGCTAAACCATCAAAATCATCATCGTTGTCACATCTATATTCACATCACAACACTATTCTCAAAAAGTTCCCTGTCAATGTCAATGAAACATAACACACACACACACAAACACACACACACACACACACACATAACACACACACAAACACAACACACACAAACAACACAAACTCACACACACACACACAACACACCACACACACCACACACACACACAAACACACACACAACACAACACACACACAAACACACACAAACAACAACACCACCACACACACACACACACACACACACACACACACACACAACACACACACACAAACAAACACAACACCAACAACACACAACACACACACACACACACACCCCACACACACACCACACACACACAACACACACACACAAACACACAACACACACAAAAAACACACACACACACACACAAACACACAAACACACAAACACACACACACAACACACACACACACACACACACACACACACACAAAACACACACTACAACACACACAACACACACACACAAACACACACAACACACACACACACATACAAACACACACACAAACACAAACATACACAACACACACACAACACACACACACACACACACACAACACACACACACACACACACACACAAAAACAACAAACACACACACAACCACACACACACACAAACACACACAACACACACACACACACACACAAAAAAAAAAAAAATTAGGGAATTCCCTTCCTACTGATGTAAAAACATTAATATTTACATGTAATTTATTTCAATTTAAAAAGAAAATAAAGAGTTATTTGTTTACTTGTCAGAATACAGGATGTTAGACGAACGATGTAAGTGTGTGTCAATACGCAAGTCAGTGTGGATGTTCTATATTGTTAACGCTTGTAAGAATGCATGTGTTGGAGATTTGGTGCTTGTCTTTTACATAATTGGAATCTTATTTACTGTAGTTATAAAGTTTGATTGCATAATCTGTTCAAAATAATTTCTTAGAAAATAATGTTGCCTGTGTACTGCAAATTTAGATTAGAAATTTCCGTCTGTCGAAGAGTCTTGGCTCGACAGACCATGCCGTAAATAGACATGGTATATATAAGTTTGTTTATATAATTTATAGATGTAACAATTATGGCAATAAATTTACTATTAATATTATATTATTACACACACACACACACACACACACACACACACACACACACACACACACACACACACACACACACACAACCACACCACAACACACAACACAACACACACACACACACCACACACACACACACACACACACACACACACACACACACACACACACACCAAACACACACACACACACACACACACACACACACACACACACACACACACACACACACACACACACACAAACACACACACACACACACACACACGTCACCTGGGAGGGAGAGGTAAGGCATAGTACACGTGCCCGTGACTCAGAGGAAACGCCGCTCTAAACCACGACTCCTCCTGCAGGGTTAAGGTAGGACAGGTTAGGTGAGACAGGGCGTGGCGTTACACCGACCACGACGACAACAGCGACGACGACACGACGACAACAGCGACGACGACACGACGATAACACGACGACATCAGCGACGACGAAACGACGACAACAGCGACGACGAAACGACGACAACAGCGACGACGACACGACGACAACAGCGACGACAACAGCGACGACAACAGCGACGACGACACGACGACAGCAGCGACGACGACACGACGACAATAGCAATGACAACAACAATGATAGCAATAAGAACGACAGCTAAAACAACGACAAAAACAACCACCACATCAATAACAACGACAACAGTGACAATGACGACAACAATAAGAACAACGACAATTAAAGCAAAAACAACAGACAGACAGACAGACAGACAGACAGACAGACAGACAGACAGACAGACAGACAGACAGACAGACAGACAGACAGACAGACAGACAGACAGACAGACAGACAGACAGACAGACAGACAGACAGACAGACAGACAGACAGACAGACAGACAGACAGACAGACAGACAGACAGACAGACACAGACAGACAGACAGACAGACAGACGAGACAGACAGACAGACAGACAGACAGACACAGACAGACAGACAGACATGACAGACAGACAGACAGACTAGACAGACAGACAGACAGATCAGACAGACAGACAGAAGACAGACAGACAGACTAGACAGACAGACAGACAGACAGACAGACAGAAGACAGACAACAGACAGACAGACACAGACAGACAGACAACAGACAGACAGACAGACAGACAGACAGCAGACGACGACAGATAGATAGATAGAAGATAGATAGATAGATAGATAGATAGATAGATAGATAGATAGATTAGATAGATAGATAGATAGATAGATAGATAGATAGATAGATAGATAGATAGATACAGACAACGACATGACTAGACAACAGACAGACAGACGACAGACAGACGACAGACGATAGTACAGCTAGCTACTAGCTATAGCACTAGCTCTAGCTAGCTATAGATAGAATAGATAGATAGATAGATAGATAATATGATTAGATAGATAGATAGATAGATAGATAGATAGATAAGATAGATAAATAGATAATAGATAGAAGATAGATAGATAATGATAGATATAGATAGTAACAGACAGACATATGATATAATAATAGATAGATAGATAGATAGATAGATAGATAGATAGATAGATATAAAACTATTGGTAGATAATAGAATCAATCTAGACATAAATATATGAATAAAAAAAATCGAAGAAAAAAATGGACCAAAAAAGCGATAACCATGAAACTGAAGACGAAACAAAATAAAGTTGGTAATGAATGAAAAAAACTTCAATAAAGAAATACACCACAAATATGACTAGGGATTAAGCCAAGTCATTTTTTTATCATCATTAAGTATCATCACCATCAAGAGAAGCATCATCATCATCATCATCATCACCATCATCATTATCATCATCATTATCATCATCATAACTTATCATCATCATCATCATCATCAGCCAAGCACAAACAACCCAACAAATGATGTCAATGAATAAACAAACCCTTTCACTCTGTTGTCACGCTTTGTCACGACACACGGGAAATACATACTACACTCTTGAAATATCCTGTGGAACGTGCTTTCTCTCTCTCTCTCTCTCTCTCTCTCTCTCTCTCTCTCTCTCTCTCTCTCTCTCTCTCTCTCTCTCATCCTCCTTCTCTCCTATTCCTCTCTCTCTTATCCTCCTTTCCTCTTACTCTGTCACATCTTTCTTCTCCTTTTCTCTCTGCTCATCTTTCTCTCTCCTCCTCCGTTCTTTCTCTCTCTCTCCTCATCTCGTCTCTTCTCTCTCTCTCTCTTTTCTCTCTCTCTCTCTCTCTCTCTCTCTCTCTCTCTCTCTCTCTCTCTCTCTCTCTCTCTCTCTCTCTCCTTCTCAAAATTCCTGAAACTGTTACATGTTCTTATTTGTTTCATGATCTTTACTGTTATTTTTTACTGTTGTTTTTGTCTAGAAAATTGGATGAATGAAAATAAATGACGTAAGATCAAAACTAATCAACAATTAAGGACATTTCACGGACAACAGTAGTAAAATGGAAACATTAGTATCAATTTTGGACATTACACAACCATACTTAACCCCTCGAGGCCCAGAACATAATTCCATTGTAATTTGGGTACCATTAGACGATTTTTAGTGAATATAAGCAATATTTTATAGATAGGACCTGTTTAGTATCCTTGACGACTAATTGATTTGGTATATTCAGTTACTTTTCGTAATTTTATGGCTGACAACAGAAATAGTAGTAGTAATAGAAGAAGTAGCAATAGTAGTAGTAGTAGTAGTAGTAGTAGTAGTAGTAGTAGTAGTAGTAGTAGTAGTAGTAGTAGTAGTAGTAGTAGCAACCAGCAAAATTAGTTGTAAAACAGAAACCAAGTGTGATTAAGAAACCCATAGCAAGCACGAGTGACAAAGGGAAAAAAAAAATAAGGATGGATTTTGTAAGGCAGTCATTAATATGCGAAGGGGAAGTTAACAAGTGTGTGAACGTTATACAGCAAAGGAAAGACCTGGGCGTGGAGGGGTTCAATTAAAAACCGGACCAATACCGAAATTTCACGGCCATACTAATGAGAACAATAAATAAAACAGTATAAATTTGAACATTAATTAGATACACAAAAATCAGGACACACTTGCACATCACACAGCCATGCTTGATAAAATAGTTAGTAAAATACGACCCATTAAAACATTATACATCCATACTACTTAGAAAACAAGTACAAATATTAGACCCAGGACCCATTTTTAACCCTTCAAAGACCTCAGTTTTTTTTTATTCCTCACCAAACATTATATTTTACTTGGTTTACCACTTCAGTTCATTTCCTCATGTATGTATATTATGTTGTTGTTGTTGTTGTTGTTGTTGTTGTTGTTGTTGTTGTTGTTGTTTGTTGTTATATTCAATTAATTTTTTTCCTATATGCCTTCGGGTGAACATAAAATTCTGCTTCTGCTTCTGTTTCTGCTTCTTGTTTTTTTTTTTTTTTTTTTTTTTTTTTTTTTTTTTTTTTTTTTTTTTTTCTTCTTCTTCTTATTATTATGACAAGATGACATTGGGAGGACCTTGGTTTATAGTGCAGCTCATAGTGATCATTAAAACGTCCCCAAGAACAAAGAACAAAGTGAACACAGCATTGCATCCGTTTTCCCACGGATGTACAAAACGTTAAGGTACCGAACAGTACAGGTTTGGGCCTTGTCTTGGCTGCTTCCCTTCCCCCCTTCCCCCCTCCACACACACACACACACACACACACACACACCACGAACACACACACACGAACACACACACACAGACACACACACACACACACACACACACACACACACACACACGAACACACACACACACACACACACACACACACACACACACACACACACACACACACACACATACCTACACATCCATTTATCCACACAAAAACAATCAAATTTCTCAACTATCCACTCTCCCAGGACACACACACACGCACACACACCACACACACACACACACACGAACACACACACACACACACACACCGGATACAGCGTTACATAACTCGGCTCTCCATACACACAGTAACAGCAATAAAAAAATCCCCAGAATTGGTATAAGGTTTAGAAGCAAAACGTAAAGATAGGAAATATTAAGCTGGTTACATAATATCGTTAAGAATTTCAGTATTTCATGTAACTCTAAATTGACTAATGAAAGAGATAAAGCAGTATGTCTTTGGTTTTTTATTAACCCCTTGAGGCCCAGAACGTAATTTCCTTATTGTATTTTGGGTACCATTAGACTATTTTAATGAATGTAAGCAATATTTTATAGATATGACCTGTTTAATACCCTTGTCTACTAGCTTATTTGGTATATTTAGCTACGTTTCGTAATGGCTAACACACGATAATACACCAAAGGAAAGATCTGGGCGTGAAGGGACTGATTGATTGCATGCGTGTAGGACGAACAGAAATGAAAATAACGACGATAAAAGAGACTTAACTGTAACCTTATTTTACGGTTTATTGTATTGTAATGTATCGACAAAATAAACAAGATAAGGAAAAAATGATATAACCTTTAAGATAATAATAAAAAAGACAGTGTAAGAAGAATAAAAATAAAAATTACGACGATACAAGTAACGAACTATAACCTCTGTACACTTTTATGGTTTATTCTACTGTAAAGTATCGAAAAACTGAACAAGATAATAATAACAATAAAACCTTTAATTAAGATGCTAATAAAAAAATAAATATTGAAATGAAAATATAAATGAAAAAAAATGAAAAGTACGACGATAAAAAAAACGAACTATAACCTCTGTACACTTTGACGGTTAATTGTGTTGTAAAGTATTGACAAAATGAACAAGATATTTAGAATGATAAAACCTTTAATTAAGATGCTAATAAAAAAGTCATTGGTATCCATCGTAATAGAGCGATTCATCATCACTACCTTAATGGCGCGATTCATCTTGGCTAAGTGACCATTTAATAATAATTCAATAGACTGATTCATCGGTAATAAGCTAATCACACGATACGTCTTTGCCGGGCACACGAAACGCTTATAATTATATGTTTCATTCCGCCCTTCAATGACTCCTTATAGTGACTCTTTATTATCAATGACTCTTTATTATCAATGACTCTTTAATATCAATGACTCTTTATTATCAATGACTCTTTAATATCAATGACTCTTTAATATCAATGACTCTTTATAATGACTCTTTAATATCAATGACTCCTTATAATGACTCTTTAATATCAATGACTCTTTAATATCAATGAATCTTTATAATGACTCTTTAATATCAATGACTTCAATGACTCCTTAAAATGACTCTTTAATATCAATGACTCTTTATAATGACTCTTTAATATCAATGACTTCAATGACTCCTTATAATGACTCTTTAATATCAATGACTCTTTAATATCAATGACTCTTTATATCGATTCTAATGTGATGACAACTTACGCTCATTTTGAAATAGATGAACCGATTCACAATGTCCTGTTATCACATCAAATATATTTAATTTCATAAATTTGTTTTATAATACATAACTCATTATTAACCATCCTTAACTCCTTGAGGCCCAGAACGTAATTTCCATTTTAATTTGGGTACCATTAGACGATTTTAATGAATATAAGCAATGTTTTATAGCTATGACCGGTTTAGTATCCTTGTCCACTAGCTAATTTGGTATATTCAGTCACTTTTCGTAATTTTATGACTAACAACAGACGATTTTATATAGCAAAGGAAAGATTTGGGCGTGAAGGGGTTAAGTATGGCGCACATAAAAGAGTGTAAGAACCAAATTGGCCCATCACCCCCTTCTTATATTCTCTTACTGTCTTCTTTATAGGGACTGGCAATTAAACGTGCTTTTTGTACCTTTTTTTTTTTCCCTTGGCCAGTCCTTTAAGATGTAAATAATAAATAATGATCGACTAAAACATGCCTTCCGCAACAAATCATCGATATTACGTGAGTTAAGTATCAATTAGGTAACAAGGTAATGGACTAATGACCTTGATCGTACTAAATGGGCTGTGATACTCTCTCTCTCTCTCTCTCTCTCTCTCTCTCTCTCTCTCTCTCTCTCTCTCCCTCTCCTTTTCCTCTCCTCTCTCTCTCTCTCTCTCTCTCTCTACTCATCTACTACATCACATTACATTTTTTTGAGTTCTAGTTTAGCCTTACTTCATTTTCTTTCACCTTCGTCCTAATCTTTCCCGTTCTCTCTCTCTCTCTCTCTCTCTCTCTCTCTCTCTCTCTCTCTCTCTCTCTCTCTCTCTCTCTCTCTCTCTCTCTCTCTCTCTCTCTCTCTCTCTTCTACAGGATGCTTGCCCTCCTGTCCGGTTTTCCCTCAGTTTTGCTTTAAGACAGGCTGCGCGGGAGATCCAAGGGAAGGAGTGAGATAAGATAAGGAGGCAAGGGTAGGGAGAGGGGAGAGAGAGGGGAGAGAGAGGGGAGAGAGGTATAAGATAAGGTATAAATAAGAAGGGGTATTTTGGTGGGGAAAGTTGGGGAAAAGGTGGGGAAAATATGAAAAATTCCCTACAATGCCCCCCTCCTCTCTCTCTCTCTCTCTCTCTCTCTCTCTCTCTCTCTCTCTCTCTCTCTCTCTCTCTCTTCTCTCTGAAAAACCAGTCGTGTAGAGGGATATGCATGGGCATGTAGATTGAGAGGGAGAGAGAGAGAGAGAGAGAAGAGAGAGAGAGAGAGAGAGAAGAGAGAGAGAGAGAGAGAGAGAGAGAGAGAGAGAGAGAGAGAGAGAAGATAAGATAAGATTTTCATCCTATCTAGACACTTTGCAAGTACCAACTACAAGGTTATTGACTATACAAAGCGCCGCCACGTCAGCATGAACTAGGCGGACTCGAACCGCTGACCGAATGCACAGGGACGCTGCACATTGGAACTCACGTCTCTACCAACCTTGTCACCCTGACGGCAGAGAGAGAGGAGAGAGAGAGAGAGAGAGAGAGAGAGAGAGAGAGAGAGAGAGATGAGAGAGAGAGAGAGAGAGAGCGAGAGAGAGAGAGAGAGAGAGAGAGAGAGAGAGGAAGAGAGAGAGAGAGAGAGAGAGAGAGGAGAGAGGAGAGAGAGAGAGAGAGAGAGAGAGAGAGAGAGAGAGAGAGAGAGAGATGAGAGAGAGAGAGAGAGAGAGGCAATTGGAGGTTAGTTTTATTATCCAGTTGACCCTCGATAATATGAAAGGGGATTTGATCCCCCCTTTAATAGAGTAGTATATAGTAGTATAGTAGTAGTTTAAGTAGTGTAGTATATAGTGGGTAGTAGTTAGTAATAGTAGTAGTAGTATAGTAGTGTAGTATAGTATATAGTGTATAGTAGTATAGTATATAGTAAGTAGTATGGGTAGGGGTGGGTATGGGGTAACTTGGTTGGCTTTAAAGTCTGGACCAATAAAAAAAAAAGGGAATAAATTTCTCCCAAAAAATTTTTTAGGGTTGGGGAAAAAATGGGTTGAGTTTTTAGTGGTAAGGAATGTTTATTGAGGAAGGAAGGGGAAAAGGAAGGGAAAAAGGAAAAGGGAAGGGGAAGGGGAAAGGGGAAAGGGAAGGGAAGGGAAGGGGAAGGGTGGGGGAAGGGAAGAGGGAAAAGGGCGGGGAAGGAAGGGGAAGAGAAGAGAAAGGAAAGAAGGAAAGGGAAAGAAGGGAAAGGGGAAGGGGAAAGGGGGAAAGGGGAAAGAGAAGGGGAAAGGGAAAAAGGGGGGGGGAAGGGGAAAAGGTAAGGGAAGGGAAAAAAAGGGAAAAGGGGAAGGGAAGGGAAAGGGAAAGGGAAAGAAGGGAAAGGGAAGGGAGAGGAAGGGAAAGAGGGGGGGGGGGGAAAGGGAAAGGGGAAAGGGGGAAGGGAAAGGGATGGAAGGGGAAAGGGAAAGGTGGGGAAGGGGAAAAAAAGGGAAAAGGAAAAAGGAAAAGGGGGAAGGGAAAGGGGAAAGGGAAGGAAAAAAAAGGGGGGGGAAGGAAGGGGGGGAAAGGGCGGGGAAGGAAGGAAAGGGAAAAGGGAAGGGAAGGGGAAGGGAAAGGAAGGAAGGGGAAGGGGAAAGGGGGAAGGGGGAAAGGAAAGGAAGAGAAGGGAAGGGAAAAGGTGGATATTAAGGTACAGGTCTACAAAAAGGAAAAGGGGAGGAGGAAGAAAAGGAAAAAAGTAGGGGGGAAAAAAAAGGTGACAAGGTTTAAAGGGAAAGCCTAGTGGCTAATTAACAACAACAAAATTGCTGGTCTGCTGAAAAATGAGTTTTATGGGACCATTTTTGTGTGCCCTGTTTTACTATAAAACCCACCACCATACTATTAACTACTACCCCAGCACTACTACTACAAACTACTACAACACTATTTCCCCAATTTACTAATATTAATTACTACAAACTACTACTACTACTACTACTACAAAACTCCCCAAACCCCACACTATACGCTACTAATATTACTATTTAATACTACTATTATACTATATACTATTACACCCCCACCACTCTTTTTACACTATTTCCACCGCACACTAACACACTACTATATCTACTCATACTAATACTACTACAACTACTAATATTATTCACTCTACTACTACTATTATACTACTTACACTATCCCAAAACCCCACCACTACTACAGCTACTAATATTACTACTACTACTACTACTATTACTACTACTACTACTATTACAACCATCACCACTACTATTACGACTACTTCCCCAGCAACATCTACTACTATACTACTATACCACTACTACAATACTACTATACTACTACTACCACTACTACTTCTAATATTTTACTACTACTATTTCTACTACTACTACTACTCTACTCTACCAACACCACCACTACAAAAGCTATAATATTCTACTACACACTCTATTACTATATACTCTTTTACAACACCACCATACTTTTACGACTACTACCACCAGCACTACTACTACTACTATACTACACTACTACAACACCACCACTCTAAACTCTATATTAACTACACTACTTTTATTTTACTACCACCACCACTACTACTACACCCCACCCTTTATACTACTACTACTACCATCACCACTTCTACTACTACTACCACCACCACCACTTCTACTACTACTACTACTACTACCATCACCATTAATCTAAACAAACAAATACTAAAAAAAAACAAGAAGTAGAAACTCGTTATAATGATTTTTTTTATATTGCTTGACATTTTTGTATAAGCAGAAAAAAAATTAAAATATGGCTCATACAACTTTTAAAAGACATAATTCACTCACATAATATCCTATCATCACTTTTGACACGGGGAAAAATTAACATTCTCTCGTAAATTCTCTGTGAATAAACTCTCTAAAGTAATCTCATATTTGTCTCCCAGTCTCTCAGAATACTCTCTTAATCCCATGAGACCCAGAACGTAATTTCCATTGTAAATTGGCTACCATTAGGCGATTTCTAGTGAATATAAGCAATATTTTATAGATATGATTTGTTTAGTATCCTTGTCGACTAACGAATTAGGTATATCAAGTTATTTTCGCAATTTTATGGCTAACAACAGACGATTTTATATAGCAAAGGAAAGATCTGGACGTGGAGGGGTTAAAGTAATCTCATATTTGTCTCTCAGTCTCTCAGAATATCCTCTTAAGTAATCTCATATTGTCTCTTAGAATACTCTCTTAAAGTAATCTCATATTTGTGAAGCGTGTTGGAGTGTGTTAGGTAGGCCAGGTGAGGCTTGGTCAGGTGAGGCTTGGTCAGGTGAGGCTTGGTCAGGTGAGTGGCCCTGCCCAGCCCACCCCGATACCTGCCCATGTTGGCCTCGCAAGGGTCAAGGGGGGTCACGAGGCCGAGGGGGAGACTGCTACCTTGCATATCAATGACCTCCCTCCCTCCACCCAGCCTTCCCTCCCGCTTTCCTTTCTCTCCACACACACACATACACGCACACACACCCCCAAAAACCCACACACAAATACCATACAAAACACACAACCATCCTACACATACACTAACAACCCACACACACACACAAACCACACCCCACACAAACACAACCCACCACACACACACACACACACACACAACACACAACACACACAACAGGGTACTCCGTGTGAGGGGAAGCCCCTCGGTTCACAACCGAAACCCCCGGGTTCGATCCCCGGGGGGGAGCGGAAAACAAAGGGGCTGTTTTCCTTAAAAAACCCCAGCCCCGTCCCCCAGCAGTAAAGGGGTCCCGGGTGTTAGCCGGGGTTTGTGACCTGCTCTCCCGGGGGGGTGGCTTGACCAAAATAAGCCTAAGGATGAAGATAAAAATTTTATGGGAGACGGGGCCCCTATCCATATTCCCCTAGAGCGATGTCAGGGGCCCTGTAAATACAATTTAAAGAATACAAGTAGATGAGGAGATGAAAAACCCTTTTCCTTCTCTCTCTCTCTCTCCTCCTTTTCTCCTCTCTCCTCCTCTCCTCCTCCCCTCTCCTCTCCTCTCTCTCTCTCCCTCTCTCTCTCTCTCTCTCTCTCTCTTCTCTCTTCTCAAATAGGAGGAAAATCGTTACTGAAAATGTTACGAACGTGAAAATTTTTTTTGGGAAAAAAGGAAAGGGGGTGACCCCCCCCCCCTCTCTCTCCCCCTCCTCTCTCTCTCTCCTCCCCTCTTCTCTCTCTCTCCCCTCTCCCCCCCCCCCCTTTTTTTTTTTTCCCGGGTTTTATTTTCCCAGTGTATATTCATAATACTAGAAAGAGACGCGAGACAGAGATAGAGAAAAAAGGGTAGATAGATAGATAGTAAATAAAATATATAAATTTTATATTAATTATATAATATATATAATATATATATATATATATTTAATTAAATATAAATATAAAAATAAATATAAATTAAATAAAAAAATATAAATATAAATATATTAAAATATATTAAATTTTATATAAAAGAGAGAGAGAAAGAGAGGAGGAAAGGGGAGAGAGAAAGAGAGAGAGAGAGAAGAGAGAGAGGGGGAGAGAGAGAAGGGGGAGAGAAGAGAGGGGGAGAAAAGGAGAGAGAGAGGAGAGAGAAGAAGAGAGAGAGAGAGAGAGAAGGAGAGAGAGAGAGAGGAGAGAGAGAGAAGAAAGAGAAGATAGAGAGAGAGAGAGAAGAGAGGAGGAGAGAGAGAGAGGGGAGAGAGGAGAAGAGGGAGAGAGAGAGAGAGAGAGAGGAGAGAGAGGAAAAAAGAGAGAGGAGGGGGAGGATGAAAAGAGGAGAGAGAGAGAGAGAAGAGGAGAGAGAGAGAGAGAGAAGAAAAAGGGGAAGAGGGAGAGGAAGAGAGGGGGGAGAGAGAGAGAGAGAGAGAAAAAGAGGGGAAAAAAAAAGAAAGAAAAAAGGAAAAAAAGAAAAAAAGAAAAGAGGAAGGAGAGAAAGGATAAAAAATGAAAAAAAGGGGGGGGGAAAAGGGGGAAAGGGGGGGGGAGAAAAGGGAAGAAAAAAAAAAAAAAGGGAAAACAATATTTTAAAAAAAAAAAGAAAACCCCCCCAAAACAAGCCAAACCAAAGGAATAAGGTGAAGGGATATGAATGGGGCATTAAATTTTTCCCTAAAAACCAATTAATGGGTAGATGATAAAAAGGGTTGGGGGAGAGCTGGCTCCCGTCACCCATTTCCCCTTTTAATCCATAAACTTATTGTTTAAGGGAATATAAAAAAAGGGGAAATTTAAAAGTATTAATTTTTTATTATTACCATGGGTTATTTTTTTGGGGGAAATTTTTTGGGGGGGGGGTTTTGGGGGAAATTTTTGAATAATATTTCAAGCTTATGTCTTTTTTTACCAAGGGTCTAATGGTCTAGTTGTGAGTGAGGTAATGGGTAATGGTATATATAGGGAAGGAGCTTGGCCTCAGTCAAAGACTACTCTATACTAATTAATTACTATACTAATTAGTATAGTATATATACTAATACTAATACAAGTACTATACTAATTAGTATAGTATAATTACTATACTAAGTAATTATCCCGATAGATGATGTTATTTTTTTAGTTAACGCTAATTTATGTATGGTTATGATTCATTTATCAGAAAACGAAATATAGCAATGGAAAGCTAATGAAAATCCGCTTCTTTCTATCGCTAGCATCTAAAATGTTTTCTCGCAAAATATTAAATGGCGATGAGTTCAAGTGAATATTAAGTTCATGCATATTTCTTAACTCTCTCATAATGGCATTTCTTTATTGCATGTTAGTTTTTTATTTGACAATATTATAGAACAAACATTTACGAAGATAACGGTATATCATATATACTGATAAACCATAGGAAGGGAAAAGGGAGTGATGTTCGAAAATGGCAGGAATCGCAAAACTGGCCTCCACTGGAAATAGCCCAAAATGAGTAGCAAGTCCAGTATAGAGTAGTCTTTGCCTCAGTGCTCATTTCCATCTCCTAACATATATATTCACAAGATATATATGCGATTATTTTTTTTCCCTTTTTTTTTTTTTACAGAAGGCAATTTTTTCCCTTTTGTTTACACGAGGCATTAGTACACTATGCATTTTTTTTGCCGTTTTTTTCTTTCTTTTTGCCTACATTCTTTTTCCTATTTGCTTTAGGTGATTTTTTCCCCTTTTTTATTACACAAGGTAGCTACATTACTATACGATTTTTTTACGTTTTTTTTTTATTTGTTCCCCTTCTTTTGCCACGCGCTATTCTATGTTCCTATGGCTTATGTCAGCCTTGGTGCGCTCATCCTATTTAAGGGGCACCCTTAACACACACACACACGACACACATCACCACAATAGATCGCCACTGTTGTTATTAACAGATTGTCTGCTGTAAATATTCCTGATGGTCATTGTCATCGGCCTAAGGGTGATGTGTGTGTCTGGTGTGGTGTGTGTGTAAGTGTCAACTAAGTTGTGTTGTGTGTGTGTGTGTTCGTGTTGTGTGTGTGTGCGATTCAGGCCGGGTGTGCGTGTGTGTGTGTGTGCGCGGAGGTTGTGCGTTGTGGTGTGTGTGTGTGTGTGCGTGTGTTTTGTTGTGTGTGTTGTGGTGCGTGGGACAGTGTGGTGGTGTGTGTGTGTGTGTACGGGGCTTGTAACCCTGTGCAAGGCCCTTTTTGTCGTGAAACACACATTTTTTTTTTATTATTACATTGAGACGTCACGCAAAAAAAAAAAACAAAGCCTACACACACCACACACACACACCACACACCACCACACACACACCACACACAGGAACACACACCCACACACACTACCACACAAAAACACCACACACACACAAACACACACACACACATAACACACCCACACACACATTATACAGGTTAACAGGCCAAGGATAAGAAAACAATAATACTATTTCTGTGATTCACCACTATTATCATTATTGCCGTAAACAAGTTGCTGAAAGGAATTCATGGTTGTGTTGTGGGTTAAGCAATGACAGGCTTGGGAACTTTCACTCGAAGATAATTGTAGCGGACGAGATCGTTATCTTAATACCGGTGTTAGGACTGCTTTGTTGTATAGGCTAATTAGGCTGACTTATTAATATTCATTTCGGATAATTACTTGCGTGTTTCATTTTTGTTTTATTGCCTCATGACTTTTCTTTTTACATTTTTTGATTAGTAACGTACCCTATGATTTCCTATCTTATTTTTTCTTTGTCCGCCTGCCCGCCGCCGCATACTCCTCCTCCTAATCGCTTCCTCCTCCTCATCCTCATCCTCTTTTCCCATCCCTCCTCCTCCTCCTCCTCCTTCAAATCCTTCTCCCCTCAAATTTCCTCCTCTTTTCACATCTCATGCATATTTTCTAATTCTTGTGTTTGCTCTTCCTTTGCCTTTATCTTATCATCATTTTATCATCTTTTCTGGCAACTCTTCCCTCTTTTTCTCTGACCTCTCGTGATAATTTTTTCCCTGACATATTTGTGTCTTATGTCCTTACCTCAATTTCTCTCTCTCTCTCTCTCTCTCTCTGGGGCTCTCTACTCTATACTATCGCTCTCTACCACTTCTCTCCGCTTCTCTCTCCTCGTAATCTCTTGCTCTCTCTCTCTTCGTTTCAAATTTTAACTTTTCTCTCCTTCCTATCAACGTCTGTCTCTGTATCTGTCTGTCTACAAGTATTCTCTTCTCCTCTCTCTCTCTCTTCCTCTCTCTAATCTCCTTCTATATCTCCTCTGCTCTCTCTCTCTATCTCTTCTCTATCCTCTCTCGTTGTCTAACTTTACTTTCTACTCTATCGAATATTAACGTCTGTCTCTGTATATGTCTGTCTACAAGTGTTATCTCTCTCTCTCTCTCTCTATCTCTCCGCTCTATCCTCTCTCTCTCTCTATACTCTCTCTCTCGCTCTCCTATCTCCTCTCTACGCGCGCGCCGTGCCCCATGCGCGCCCCTGCCCGCCCGTGTTTGGGTCTAATAGCGCCTATGATAAACACGCCGCCATATTAGCCGCGGCGGACGGGTGATGAATCTGGGGACACTTCGCCCTTGGATCGGAAGAAAGATGAATTATTCGCGTATAAGGTCATTTCGCGGTGTTACTAAATGAATGAGAGGAAATATTTGCCGATGAACCCTTTTTTCCCCCCAGATCTTTACTTTGCTACATAAAATCGTTTGGTTATAAGATAATATTCGCCGAAAGGCATTGTTTTGCGTTTTTTTTTTACTGATTTTCGTAAGGAAAACTATTTTTGCGATTAACCCTTACCCCAGATGGTTTTCGCTATATAAAACGTGTTGTTAGTAGGGAATATTTCGCAAGAGAGATTTCGGGGGTATTTAATTATTCGTTAAGGTATATTGCCGATAGTTTTGGGTCGTCTCGTAGTTATGTTGCCTCGATGAAGCTTTCTTAGGATAGGGTGATTTTTGATAGATAAATATATAGATAGATAGAGATAATTTAGGTAATAGAGGTGGTAGGAGTAGTAGTAGTAGGAGGAGGAGGAGGAGGAAGAGGAGGAGGAGGAGGAGGAGTAGTGGTAGTGGTAGTGGTGGTAGTAGTAGTAGTAGTAGTAGTAGTGGTAGTGGTAGTGGTAGTAGGAGTAGGAGGATTTTACATAGGATTACATAGGAGTAACAGACACCAGGAGACATATTCCATATCGAGGGTATCTGCTGTGAACACATACTACTAACTATCAACACTTGTAAGAAAAAACAGTTGGAAAAATGATTACCAGGGGCACTAAAGAGGATAGAACATGAAGTTCATAGGTGCAGAATGATAGGATATGAAAAATACTAACGTAAAACTACCAATTACCACTACAACTAATTTCGATACGGGGGGACTAGACTACAGACGCATTTCGCAACGAATCAAACCCCATTTACTTGACAGTGCGCGTCAACCAAGGCTGTTTTTTTGAATGTCCTTAGTTATGTGTTGGCTCCGAGGAGGGGATGGAGGAAGGAGGAGGAGGAGGAGGAGGAAGGAGGAGTCAGGAGAGAGTAAGTATGGGAAGAGTGGTAGTGATGTAGTAGTAAGGTAGTAGAGAGTAGTTGAAGGAGAGGAGAGTAGTCATAGAGAAGGAGGAGGGAGGAGGAGGAGGAAGTAGAGTAAAAAAAGTGAAAGATTAGCGAGTAGAAAGTAGGAGAGGAAGTAGTAGTAGTAGTTAGTGGTATGGTAGTGTAGTGGTGGTTATTTTAGTGGGTAGTAGTAGTGAGTACTAGTAGTAAGGAGGTTTATGGTAGTTTTTGGTAGTAGTATAGTTTTGTAGTAGTAGTGATGTAGTTAGTGGTGTCGTGGGTGGTGTTTGTTGGGTGGGTCACGGTACTGGTAGTAGGGTAGTGGGTAGTAGTAGGTAGTAGTAGTGATAGTGGAGTGGAGTAGTGTAATGAGGGGTAGTGGTAGTGGTAGTTAATAAGAAGTGGTTAAGTAGTTAGTCAGTAGTACGTGGATTAGGTTAAGTGGTAGTGTAGGAGGGTAGTGGTAGGGTAGTGTTAGAGTGGTTACAGTCGGGATAGTAGTAATAGTAGTAGTAAGTAGTAGTAGTTAGAGTAGTAGTAAAAGTGCGGTAGAGATGTGGGTTAGTCGGTAGGTGGTAGTTAGTGGTAGTGGTAGTTGGTTAGTCCGGTAGTAGGGTAGTAGTAGTAGTAGTAGTCTCGTAGTAGAGTAGTAGTAGTAGAGAGTAGTCGTGGACGTACGAAGAGGGAATATAAGACAATTTGTTTCAGTCCTATTCAAGTTCAAGAAAGTAAATATTGTGGATTTGAGGGTGATTTACAGTATTATTATTATTATTATTATTATTATTATTATTATTGTATATTCGAGATCTTTCGTACGACCCTTCTATAAAAAATAAAACTCTATAGTTGAGGTTATTTTTGTTTCCTTCTAGCAATAAACGGGTATTTTAAAACTTTTTTCTGCTCTACGCTAATGATGATGATGAGGATTTCTGCTCTATGATGTAAAAACCCCCATTAGTAACGTGCATTAATAGTCTACCTAAAAAAATATTTGAAGGTAAGTGGATTTACCAGAACTAAAACTCCTTATGTTTTAACTTTTTTCCCTTATATCATATCGCCTCAAGTAGCAATATAATAAGTCTGCTCTGGTTTCTGCTGTCATAATAATAATAATAGTAATTTTATTTCCACCCGAAGGCACACAGTAAAAAACAACAACATAATATACAACCAGGAGTAAAGGAACTTAAGTACTGGTATGGTTCCATTTAAAGTAAACATTTGGGTCATGTCGTTTAGCTGGTGTATCGTCCGTGTCACAGGGCGGAACAATCCCTTCATCCCGCAGCCGCCAAGAGGAAGGGAGGGAAAAGGGAAGGGCGGGGAAGGGAAGGGAAGGGAAGGGAGGGGAAGGTAGGGGAAGGGAAGGAAGGGGAGGAGAAGGGAGGGGAAGGGAAGGGAAGGGAGGGGAAGGGAGGGGAAGGTAGGGGAAGGGAGGGAGGGGAGGGGAAGGGAGGGGAAGGGAAGAGAGGGGATAACAGCGTGACACAAGCAGAACATTTAACTTCTTATCCTTACAAACGAGGCTTTATAGACGAATAGTTCAGGAAAAGGGGGGGAGAAGCACCGCTTGCATGAGTAATGGTCCGCCGGACCCGCGGACATAAAAAAAGCAAGATTTCTAAAAGGCCAAACATCTCGGCAGGTGAAGGCGAGGGAAGGAGGAGACAGGTGGGGCACGGGATGGGCATTGGGCATGGGTAGGAGGCAGGGCAGGGGATGAGTAGGGCAGGGGCATGGAAGGGTAGGAGGAGGCAGGCAGGGTAGGGCAAGGGTAGGAGGCAGGCAGGGGATGGGCACTGAAGGGTAGGAGGCAGGGCACGGGATGGGCATTGGGCAAGGGTAAGAGGCAGGGCAGGGATGGGTAGGGCATTGGGCACGGGTATAGAGGCGAGGTGGGTACTGCTCCGTCGCTGATTAATGGAGGCCAGCCATGATTTACATCCTCCTTCAGGACAACAGCATCAGCAGCCAGGGACGCCGAGTTACCAGTCCAAAGGGTCACCAGTCACTCACTACTACCAGTTCAAAGGATCACCAGTTACTCACTACTATTAGTCCAAGGGGTCACCAGTCCTACCAGTCTGTCGCGCTGTCGAGTTACCAGTCCAAAGGGTCACCAGTTACTCACTCCTACCAGTCCAAAGGATCACCAGTTACTCACTCCTACCAGTCCAAAGGATCACCAGTAACTACTCCTACCAGTCAAATGATTCACAGTTAATTACTCACTCCATCCCACCAGCAAAGGGTAACCAACGTTACTCACTCCTACCAGTCCAAATGATCACCAGTTACTCACTCCTACCAGTCCAAATGATCACCAGTTACTCACTCCTACCAGTCCAAAGGATCACCAGTTACTCACTACTACCAGTCCAAATGATCACCAGTTACTCACTCCTACCAGTCCAAAAGACACCCGTTACTCACGCTACCGTCCACCGGACACCAGGTACTCAATACTACCAGTAAAGATCACCAGTACTCACTCACAGTCCAAGGATTCCAACAGACTCCACTCCTACATCAAAATGACACCAGTTACTCACTTACCTAACCAGCCCAAAGGGGCATATCACCAAGCAAACCACCTACAGCGAAAAGGACACAGTAGCGTACAATATACGCAAAGATCACCAGTTACTCACTCCTACCAGTCCCAAAGGAATCACACCAGTACCACTCTACCAGAAATGATCAAGATCCACTCCCTTACCCAGCAAACCAACAATTGCGCTCCCCCCCCCAGCATCACCCCCCTCCTCCCCCCCCCACGTACCCACCCATCCAACACGCTCACACAACCTAGGCAGTACAAAGGGACACACAGTCTCATAACTCCAACTACCTACACAGGTTCAAACAAGGATTCAAAAGCCCACATTTACAATCAACGCCCGCACAACAGGGATCACCAGTTACTCACTATTACCAGTCCAAATGATCACCAGTTACTCACTCCTACCAGTCCAAAGGATCACCAGTCACCACTCCTACCAGTCCAAAGGATCACCAGTTACTCACTCCTACCAGTCCAAAGGATCACCAGTCACCACTCCTCCCCAGTACCAAAAGGATCAACCGTCTACCAACTACCTACCAGTCCAAAGATCACCAGTTACTCACTCCTACCAGTCCAAAGGATCACCAGTCACCACTCCTACCAGTCCAAAGGATCACCAGTTACTCACTCCTACCAGTCTGTCGCGCTGTTGCAGGATTTAGTGTTCCGTATACGAAGTTTTATGGACCACGACAGCCAAGTTTATGGTTTACAGGTTTTTGTTAGATGAATGTCTTTATATAAATCCACTAAAACTTACAGGGGATAAAGTGTCCTAAATGTCATGTACGTGCAAACATATCTATGTGACATACTAATTTTAGTACTTTACTAACATGCAACTAGAACAAAAAACGGTTGAGCAAGTTCTGAAAATAGATTCTCTATTATACTTAGATAACTGAATATACTGCAAAGGGGAGGGGTGGGTGGGGTGTAACATATATATGCGTTAATATGTCTATGTATACACTACCGGTTTTTTGATTATATGGACGCTCTGAGTAAGTGGGAGTTAGTTATTATACGGAGGATTGTTATGTAACTGTTACAGGGAGATAATGGTCGAAAGAGAAGAGCAAACTTTTACGGGAGATAACTGCGTCCAATCAGAGATAACTGTACCGGAGGAAATGGTCGAAGAGATAACGTACCGGGACATACCTGGGCAAAGTAGAGAACTGTACAGGGAGATAACTGGTCCAAGAGATAACTGTACCGGGAGATAACTGGTCCAAGAGATAACTGTACCGGGAGATAACTGGTCCAAGAGATAACTGTACCGGGAGATAACTGTACCGGGAGATAACTGTACCGGGAGATAACTGTACGGGAATGTGATAAAAACTGTACCAGGAGAGATAAACTGGTCCAAGAGTATAAAACTGTTACCGGGAGATAACTGGTTCAAGAAAAACTGTACCGGGAGATATGGGCCAAGAGATACTGTACGGAGATAAACTGTACCGGAGAGATAACTGTATCGGGAGGATAACCTGTACGGGAGATCACTTGTACGGGAGAAACGTACCGGGACGATAACGTACGGGAGACAACTGTACCGGGAGGATAATTGTCAAGAGATAACCTCTTACCGGGAGAACTGTACGGGAGATACTGTACCTTGGATATAAGTGTACCCACAAGCATCAGCCACTGTCTCCGTTAAGCAGGAGGGGCTGTGGGCAGAGTGTGTGAGCAAGCACAGCGGCACGCGTGATAAAACCTGTACCGTTGGAGAAACTGAGCCGGGAGATAACGTACGGTGATACCTGTACGGGAGATAACTGGCTACGGGAGATAACTGACCGGGAGAAATGTACCGGGAGATAACTGTACCGGGAGATAACTGTACCGGGAGATAACTGTACCGGGAGATAACTGTACCGGGAGATAACTGTACCGGGAGATAACTGTACCGGGAGATAACTGTACCGGGAGATAACTGTACCGGGAGATAACTGGTCCAAGAGATAACTGTTACCGGGAAGATAAACGTACCGGGACGATAACTGGCCAAGAGATAACCTGTACGGAGATAACCGTACGGTGAATAGCGTACGGGAGATACTGTTCGAGAGATAACGAACGGGAGATAACTGAGCCGGGAGAAGAAAGGGAAGACTGGTTTAAAAGTTAGGAGTCCAGGAGGTTACAAATCCGAAGTGACCTGTCTGACGGACGTGGGGGGGAGGGCGAGGTGAGGAGGGGGGGGAGGGAAGGGGAGAAGAAGGAAGGAAGGGAGGGGAAGGGGAGGAAGGAAGGAAGGGGAAAGAAGGGGGGAAGTTCATTAGCGAAATCAGCAGGTGTAATATTTGTTTTGGGGAGGCTGCAGGCGGGCTGTTACCTTTAAGGCGGGTAGTAATTACTGTGGTGGGGTGGAATGGTGATGTAATAGTGGGTGTAGTTAGTAGTTGAGTATAGTGGTAGTATTAGGTAGTAGTAGTGCGAGTAGTAGTAGTAGTGGGAAGAGGAGGCAGGTGGAGGAGAAGGGCGGAGTATGGTTATATAACATTCTTGGGTTCGTATAGTAGCAGTAAGTATAGCTGTAAAACTAGTAGTAGTATAGTAGTAGTAGTAGTAAGTAGTAGTAAGTATTAGTAGTAGTAGAGTATAGTTAAGTATAAGTAGAGTAGTGAGTATAGTAGTTAGTATTATTAGTAGCACGGGCAGAGGATGCAGGGGAGTTGGATTCAGTCGGGTTTATAGTAACATTCGGGTCGTTAGTAAGCAGTCGTAATAGATGAAAATAGTAGTAGTGTAGTAGTAGTAGTAGTGTTAATGTCATATTACTTATCACTACTTGTACTTCATTTCGTCCGTCTAACGTACAATGTAATTATAACCGTACAATAAAACTTTTAGTGCGAAGCAGCAAAAAATTGTTATCATCACCATGAATCACAAACATGCCTCACTAGCGACCCACAACATATTGATTTTTCTGCTTCTAGTATTAGTAAGTCTCAAGTTTTCCTACTGTATCCTTAAAATCTGTCTTGTGTGGATCTGGAGGTCAATTTTCTGTACTTGGATCTGTCCGCTGTCGAGTACCCCCCCCTCCCCCCTCTCTCACTATCTCTCTCTCTTCTCTACTCCTTTCTCTCTCTCTCTCTCCTCTCTCTCTCTCTCTCACTATCGCTCTCTCTCTCTCTCTCTCTCTCTCTCTCTCTCTCTCTCTCCTCTCTCTCTAGCTCTCACTCCCTCTACTCTATCTATCTTCTCTCTATCTCTCTCTCTCTAACTCTCTCTCCTCTTCTCTCTCTCTCTCAATTTGTATTCTTATCTATCTGTCGTCCGTCAGTCAAGAAAACCCCCCTCTTACTCTCTCCTATCGCTACTCTTTGCTCTCTCTCTCTCTCTCTATATCTCCTCTCTCATTCTCCCATCTCTCGGCCGTCAAAAAATAGAAGGAAGAGCTAATTACTTTATTTTAAAAAACTCCACCCGCGCGAAACGAAGGAATTGTGGGGTCGCGTTAACCTGTGTCCGCCCACGCGCCCCACGCCCAACCCTCCAGGTGATGGGAGGGGGCAAGGGCAAGGAGGGAGAAGAGGGACAAGGGTGTAGGGGGTGAGGGAGGGGGAAGGGGGAGGGGGCGTGAAGGGGATGGGGGGGGCGAAAGGACCGGGGGGGAGGGGGGCGGGGAGGGAAGGGGAGGGGCAAAGGACAAAAAAGGGGTAAGGAAAAGGAAGTGGCGGACATGGGGAAGTAAGGAAGGAAGGAAAAGAAGGAAGGTAGAAGACGCTCGTCGTTAGGAGCAGCGGGGTAGGCGGCGAGCGGAAGAGGAGAGGGAGCGGAGGGGAGTTGAAGAGTACTGTAGGAAGGGACTGATGAAGAGGATGAAGAGGAAGAGAAGGAGGAGGAATGCATAGGAAGAACAATGATTAAAGGAGGAGGAGGAAACTTTGGGGAAGGAAAAACTACAATAGAGAGAAAGAAATGAAATACCACCCGAAATGAATGTGAAATATGAGGGATAAGGGACATGAGGATAGAGAGAACGGGAAAGGGAAGGAAGGAAGATATAGGAAGGGCAGATCGCAGCATTATATGATGTGAAAGAAATGACACGTAGCGAAGAGCGCAATGATGGAAAAGAAAGAAAGAATGGAGCAGAAAAAGAAAGATAAAGGATCCAGAGAGAGATACGAGAGCGATAAAGGAAAATGAGTAGATGTTCACTAATGGGAAATGGAGGAAAAGAAGAAGAAAGAGAAAAGAGGAGAAGGCAACCGATTTCAATCGTTGCCAAATGGGGAAGAAAAACGAGAAACTGGAGTAATGACAGACCTTGATCCGCTACACGACTCTCCTCCTCCTCCTCCCTCCTCCTCCTCCTCCCCCTCTCCTCCGTATAAAGTACAAACGATCAAAGCAGACGCGATACTAGAGAATACAAGACGTCAAAACGTTCGCTGCAAATGACTAATTAAGTATAAACAAGCGCGAGTATGAGAAAAAATGCACCAAGGACCAAAGGCCAAAAGGAATCCAAATCAAACCCGAACAAAAAAAAGGTTTATCTTCACTACGTTCGAATTCCTAGAAAATGGAACAAACGTCCAAACCAAGTTATTGACCACTGCACTATTAATAATAAATCTTGGTTAAAGCACTCATCTTCGCCGCGGCAAATCTTTTTCCACGTGCAGATCCGCTGGCGCCGGAGATCAGCCCGAGATCTGAACGGACGAGTAGCGCTGTCCGGCACTTCTCTGACACGACACGTCCACACTAACGTACTACGGTAAATCCACTGTCACATAACCATAACTGCTCATTACCTGACACACCTGTGTATTTCAGACTGGTATAGGATATATAACAGAGACGAAATATCAAATATTGCTGACCTCTGACCAAGCAAATACTTCGTGCCTGTGTTGGTATTACTAAATTCTCGTCTCATGTATATTTCCCTGCGAGTCACAGTCCCTCTCCCACACGCAAATCTTCCCTCCTCCTTTCCAACAAAAAATGCGTGTGCCACTGTTCTGTTTGTGACACACACACTGTCCCCTCATCGCCACACCTTTCCCATGCATAGACTGTGACCAAAACCAGGTTATATGGAGTATAAAGTTTCTACGGCAGACAGTAAACGACGCCTAAAGAAAAGTAAGGGAGCCATCAGCATATAGAATAAGATTATAGCCCAATTAGTCTGACACGGTCACGTGAGTGATGTTAAACTATTTGAGAAAACATGCGGACATATCGGGATGCTAAAAATAGGTGACTTTCTCGAATGAAAAATAAACAAGCACTCTACTGACTAACATCCCAGCATGGACAATTTCGGAAATATAAGAGCGAGTCATTGACCTTATACACAAACCTACTATCGATTTTTATGGTATGTAATTAAAGTAGTCAGTTATTGTCAAAACAAAAAATAGGGGAACGACTTAAAAAGTTCCCTCGGAATCAAGTAGATATACCTGGATTTTTCCGCCGTGAAAGCTTGCGAGGATACAGTCCACATAAGCTGAGACTGTTTGACCATAAGATCAGGGACATGGCAAGTAGGGGAGAGGCCAATATGTTGCAATGATGAGCGATCTACGAATTGGTATTTGGCCTTTCACAAATCGAGAAACAAACAGGGAGGTTAGTAAAAAAGAGAGAGGCATCCTCGATTGAGTAGTTAAGAAGTGTCACTATGGTGGAATGCCTACCAGCGGACACGGGTATCGGGCTCCTATCACGTACTCTTTTTCTGATATAACAAAACGATCATCTGGACTGCGACTGTGATCTAAACTATTCAAAATTTGCAGATGACACGCAAAAAAAATTAAGGCAGTTAAAGCAAAGCTTAGATACTAGTAGGAAAGACTGCGAAACATGGCATACAAAGTCCGTCGATCTCGACAAAAAGCATCAGATTGGAAAGTGATAAAGGCTATAAAATCTTCAATAGGGATAAATGTAAAAGGAAATGCATATAGGCAACGAAAACCTCAAAAAATATAACTATCACACAATTGCAAAATAAATCCGATTAAACTGGAAGTACAAGACAGGAAAAAGGTATCTAGGGTGTCATCAATCAGTAAAGATACTGAAAACCAGTCGCATGCCTAGCCTACAGGTAAAAGGCAATATAGATGTATGGGACTTTAATTAAATCGAAGCGAGAACAATACTAGCAAGTCTGAACATAAGACAATGAACCGAAAAACGAGAAGAAATGTACATACATAAGAACACAAATTATTACTAAAGCGGTCCCTTGGTTAGGACAGCACAAACCGCAAGGCGAAAACCAGCACCTCGCAACGCACGTAGGAGGGCGCAAGCCACAGACAACGGAGAGGCAACAATTAATCTACGTCACGCGCACAGCCGAACGTGGAATAGAAATATGCACCGTATACACCACGTTACAATTACTGTGTAAAGATCAGTGCAAAAAAAGAAAAACACAGAGCAAATAATGGCAAAAAACAAATTATTCTACATGAATATTCAAGCTGAGAAAAGTTCAGGAATTTATGAACGAAGAAGACCAGACAAGGCGTGGAAGAATAGCGGAAGCAAGGGGAAACTAAATATTGTCCCTTTACAAGGAATACGGTAGGAATAGACGATAGAATCCGTACAGGAGCGAGACTCGTAAAATGGGACATGGGACTTGATTAGAGAAACCGCCTTGTAGAGAATCCCTTTGAAAAGGTTCTTTAACGGTTAGATGTCTCATAATCAAGAATGATACATATTCGAGCGTTCAAATCAAGTGACAAAGCACAGAAAAAAGTAATGTGTTTTTATTTAAATACTAAACGGCAACGTTGGCACACCGATCTCCGTTAAAAATTATTTCAATTGTTTAGTAGAGTCGTGGTTGACGAGTGGAACAAGTTACCAGCAAATGTTGTCGGAGCCAACACAACAAACTACATTTCCAAAAACAGACTGACGCGGCACTGTATAAGTAAATGGGTTATTGATAGTGCGATTTCGTATCTAGTATACCCCCGTATCGATAGGTGTAGTGGTTGAGTGTAGTTGTAGTTAGTATTTTCAATATCCTATCAGTCGCACTATGAAACTCCCGTGTCCTATCACAACTGTAGGGAACATGGTTAGCATTTTCCAAATTGTTCTTACAAGTAGTAGTGCTAGTTAGGTAGTAGTGTAGTTCAGCAGATACCCTCGCCTAGGACCAATAGGTCATCGGAGTCTTTACTCTATGAATCATATGTAATCCTCCTCCCCCCTCTCCGCCTCATCCTCCTCCGCCTCTACGCCTCCTCTCTTCCTGCCTCCTATCTACCTCTACCAAACCCCCGATCAGGATCACGCCTTACACACACACACACACACACACACACCACACAAACACACACACCCACACACACACACACCACACAAACAACTCACACTCACACTCACACTCACCTCACACACAACACACACACCACACTACACTCACACCACATTACACTCACACTCACACTCCACACACACACACACACACATTCACACTCACACTCACACTCACACACACACACACACACACACACACACACACTGAAACAATACAATTGACAAAAGACAAACGTTTTATAGCCCAGTATTTATTTGTCTATCCACCATTCATGAGGTTTAAATAAAACAGCAAATTCTCGGTATATTGAAAACGACTCAACATACAGTACTATAAATATCGATGAAATTATGGGAGTTCAGAGCAAAGCAAATTAAATACTGAATCCAAAGACACTCAATAGATAAATGAATACATGAATACTTCAATTTTAAGTTACAATGAATACATAGATACTTCAATTTTAAGTTACTCGAATTTAAATATTATACTCAGAACCACTCAATAGATAAATGAAATACAAAAAAACTTCAGGTTTAATTGTTTAATGTTTAAAACTTCAATTTACTCAAATTGAAATAGTGTATCCAAAGCCACTCTATAGATCAATAAATAGAAAATACATCAATTTTAAGTTACTCAAATTTAAATATTTTATCCAAAGACACTCAATAAATAAATAAATAAATACAAAAATACTTCAGTTATTAAATACTCAAGTGACAAAAATCTTACATCCTTTGTCACTTTTTCTGTCTTCGCCTTTTTTTTTGTCTTTTTTTTTTGTCTTCGCCTTGAATCCTCCCTACTTATAAATAAAATCTTATATCTAAAGACACTCAATAGATAAATACGAAGACAAAAAAAATAGCCAGTTCAAAATACCGAAGTGGAAAAAGTGACTCCATCAATTATCTTCATTGTCGCGTTGCCGGCTCTACTTATACCGTTAGCATAGATACAAAATCTCAATAGATAAATAAATACAAAAATACAAAGTCCAAAATAAAATAAAACTGTATAAGTTAATCCAAATCAAAAAAGTGTCTCCGTCACTTCACTGTCCACTATTTTTTTCCGTCGCCTTGCGATCCTCTGTCTATACTTATACCGCGTGCCTGTCTAGGTGTAGGGGGCGGTAGGGCGGAAGTGTGCGGGCGTTGTCACCTCCGCCCACTTGAGACCCGCCTCGAGTTGCAGAATTGGTCCCTCTTAACGGAGCAAGGTCAATAATGGTATGGAGGACGCGTTGCCTGGATTTCTCTCTCTCTCCTCTCTCTCTTCCATATCTCTTCCTCTTCTCTCCTCTCTCTCTTCCCTGTTATGGATTCTTCCTCTCTCTCCTCTCTTTCTCCTACCTTATCTCTCTCTCTCTCCCTCTCTCCTCTCTCTCTCTCTCCTATCTCTCTCTCTACTCTCTCTATATGGTCTCTATATCTATATATGTATCTCTTCTCTCATCTCTGTTTTTTCTCTCCCTTTGTGTGTCCATCTATATATTTTTCGCCGATTTATATATCTATCATCTGTCTCTCTCTCTCTCTCTCGCTCTCTTCTCTCTCTCTCTCTCTCTCTCTTCTTCTCTCTCTTCTCTTATCATTTTCTAATGTCTCTGCCCCCTCTCTCTCTTCTCTCCCCTCCTATATCTCCTCTCTATCCTCTCCTCTCTCTATTCTACCTATCCCCTCTTTCTATCTCTCTCTCTCCTCGCTTCTCTCTCTCTCTCTTTCTCTCTCTCTCTCTATTTCTCTCGGGCTCCTTCGCTGTCTCGCTCACTTCTGTCCTGCTGTCTTTCTCTCTCTCTGTGTGATCTCTCGTCAATGCAATGCCAAGGACACCATGCATCACCATCCTTAAGGATACCACAATTAATAGCAAACAAAGTGTCATAAGGCCAGGGGATCTCATAGGTGAGAGAGGAGAGAGAGAGAGAGAGAGTGATGGAGGAAGAACGAGTACGAGAGAGGAAGGAGGGGAGAGAGAGAGAGAGAGAGAGAGAGAGAGAAGATGAGAAGCGATGAGAGAGAGAGAGAGAGAGAGAGATGAGAGAGAAGAGGAGAGTTGAGAGAGATGAGAAGGAGGAGGGAGAGAGAGCGAGGAAGAGTAAGAGCAGGAGGAGAGAGAGAGAGAGAAGAGAGAGATGAGAGAGAAGGAGAGAGAAACGAGAGATGAAGAGAGGATGAGAGAGAGATAGAGAGATGAGAAGAGAGAGAGAGAGAGAGAGAGAGAGGAGATAGAAAAGTAGGATTTAAATTGAGTCGAGGACATGGAAAGGAAAGGAAATTTTGGGAACGAGAGCACGGGGTAATAACAGAAACGCGAACAGAAGAGTGAGAAACGATACAAGGGAAAAACTTAAACAACTGGAGTGAGGAAAAAAAAAAAAAAGATCATGAGAGGTCATGTATAAACATCGTGTAAAGACAGATGCCATGTAAAACAATTATAAATTATCACGGACCTTTCAAGGAAAGAACAGAAACAGCTTGGTTTTAAAATGATGATGATACTGAATTTGATACAATGATTGTGATGATAAAGTCTAAAGGACTTCTTCCCCCACCCAATCTTTTATATCAACTCTTCCCATTATATTTTAAATCATATTAAAAAATTACCCTCATCACACAACATATTAATATACCTCTTCTTATCTGATTATTGACTTTCTTATTTTTTATTCTTATTATTATTCTTATTCTTCTCTTCATTAATTATTATTATTCTTCATTCTTATTCTTATTCTTCTCTTATTCCACTCCCACACACCTTCAAATGTTCTCGCCACAACTCTTGCAGAACAGAATGTGACAGTAGCAGACCAACTCGTAAAATACGGCTCTGTGATCGATTGGAATGAACTTAGTTCAAAGAGTACAGGTTGCTCAAGATACGTTTGGAGACATTGCCACTACAATACTCGTCTATGGCATTGCGTGAAGGAAGTAAAAGTACCCGAATATATGTTGTGTTCGGGACACGTATCGAAAGAAATTCATCAAGAACAGTGAGAGATCGGCACGGGTTGAAGAGACAGGGACAGCAGCTGCAGTGTATCACAAGCGCACAGATCGTGACGCAATGGAGAAGTTTCTGACAGGAATACACTAAAGAAAAACCAGTCTGATTAGCTTAATTGTCATGTGAATGGAGGAAGCCACATGTGTTACCGGGAGGAAAATACATGTGAAGATTCTGCTATACAACTGTTAGATGACAAATGCTACAAAATTACATCCACGGGGCAGTGAAGAGGTACCAGAATCTCCAGTGCCAGCAGGAAGAAGACAGATGGGCGCCTACTTTTCCATGCTGTCCATCGGCTAGACAGGGCTACAGGCTGTTGTGATATTGGCAGAGGATACAGATCGTCCTTTATGCGATGGTTTGGCCATTCCATGGACAAGATAGGGGCCCCGGTATTCCAGAATGTGGAACTAGAAACCAGAACTAGATTAGTTGCCAGCGGGAAAGTCGCTGGCCACTATCGGCATAGATGTCTGCAGAAAGCTCTTATTGGTATACATGCATACACTGGAATGTGACACTACCAGTGCTTTCGCAGGTAAAGGGAAGGCAAGTGCTCTAAAATTCGTGACCAAACAACAGGGAAAAGCAGAAACACATTTACACAGTTGGGCCAAGGAAGGGCCTTCTCCTCAGAACTGGATGGGACAAACTAGAGTGTTGCAACATGTCTCCTCTATGTCTCCCAAAGCAGCATTTCACTAAGGTCAATAATCTCAGGTACCACTTGTTCTGTGTTAGAAAGGTGAGGAAGAGGAGTCATCAGCTTCCACCCTGCAGGGGACTGCTTTAGTCAAACAGCACAAGGGGGTAAAACTACCAGGCTGGAATATGGAGAGCTTCTTGAGCAAGACCCAGGTGTACCAAGTCCCATTGGCAGAGGTGTGGAAAATTGACAGGAGTAGCTAGGAATTAAGGTAGTGGATTGATGGATGGTTCGGCCAGCACTGAGGCTCTCTTGCCCTAATGGCATGCACAATGTTTTTCCAAGGGATGTGTACAATGCCAAAGTTGTGTCTGTCTGGCAAATGGACTTAAGTGCATGATATGGCAAACTGTCAGACTGCGAGAATCGTTTCATCAGATGAGAGGAGAGCTTAAATTACCATTAAGCTAAAAACAATAGAGAAAGAGAAGAGTAAGAAGGTATTTATTTGATAAACGGTTATATGCAAGCGTTTTTCATAATTTCTGGTAAACTGTAGTAGCGTATGTATAGTATACAAGTAGTTTACTTATCAGATTGCTAATAAACACATTAAAATGTAGCGTTTTCAATGATATTAGCTAATTTATCGGTGATAATATAGCTGTTTTCCTTAAAATTGACGTATAAAATCCCTCTTTTTAGAATAATTGCACCTATAAGTTAGCTTAATATAAATTAAGCTATGTAAATAGAAGAGTACTGAGGTTATTTATTGTGTGATTATATAACGGTATATTGCAAGCGTTTTTCATAGTGTTCTTGTAAACTGCTAGCGTTATTGATATATACCAAAGTGGGGTTGAATTATATATTTTACATACTGCTTTTAAACCATTTAAAATGTAGCAGTGTTTTCAATTATTTTAGCTAGTTATCATGAATATATAGCTGTTTTCCTACATTTTTAAAGTATAAAATCCTTGTTTTAGAATTAATTGAAATATAAGTTAGCGTCGATTACATTAGCTATAATTATAAGAGTAAGAGGTTATTTATTGTGAATAACGGAACATATGCAAGCGTATTTTTCATGTTTCTTTAGTAAACTGTAAACGTTATTGTATATATACAGCAGTTTTCACTTCATTATATTGCCTATAATATCAAAAAAACCCATAAATGTAGTGTTTCAATGATGTAGCTAGTTATTCAGTGATATATAGCTGTTTTCCTGACATTTTAAAGTATAAAATCCGTTGTTTTTAGAATAATTTGCAAATATAAGTTAGCTTACATTTACATTAAGCTATTAATTATTAAGACGTAAGAGGTTATTTATATGTGATATAACGGATTATATTGCACAGCAGTTTTTCATGTTTCTTGAAAACTGTAGCGATAATTCGTATCTATACAATGTAGTTTTACTTATCAGATTTGCTATAAAAACCCATAATGTAGTGTTTTCAATGCTATTAGCTCGTATTTATCGGTTGATATTATAATAGCTGTTATTTCCTACAAATTGAAGTTAAAATCCTCTTTTTAGAATAATTTGCACCTATAATGTAGGTTACATTACATTAAGCTAAATAAATAGAAGGAGTAAGAGGTTATTTATTGTGGAAAAACGGTATATGCAAGCGTTTTCATAGTTTCTTCTAAACTATTCAGCGTTATTGTATAATATACAAGTAGTTACTTTACTTATCATATTGCTATAATATAAAAACCATAAAATGTAGTGTTTTCAAAGACATATTAGCTATTTATACGGTGATATATAGCTGTTTTCATACAAATTGAAGTTACAATCTTTTTTAGAATAATTTGCACCTATAAGTAGCTTACATACATGATCGTAATCAATAGAAGAGGAGATGTAAGTAGGTTATTTTATGTGAAATTATAACGCTAGTATTGCAAGCGTTTTTATTAGTTTCCTTGATAAACTGTAGCGTTATTGTATATATAATGTATAGAATATTTAGCTTATCATATTGCTCAGATAAACCAATACAAAAAGTGTGAGTGTTTTCAATGATATAGCTATTTATCGCGTGATATATTAGCTGTTCTCCTACAAATTCGAAGTATACAAATACTTCTTGTTAGAAATAATTTGCACCTATACGTAGCGTACATAAAATAAGCTAATAAAATAGAAGAAGTAAGAGGTTATAATCATCTGTGAATATAAAAGGTATATTGCAAGGCGTTTTTCATAGGTTCTTCTCAAACAGGTACGTTTTTGTATACTGATAATACAAAGTAGTTTACTTATTATATTGCTATAAACCCGACATAAAAATGTAGTAGGTTTCAATGAGTGTCTTAGCCTAGTTATCCAGTGAATATGAGATAGCCTGGTTTTGTGTCCTACAATTGAGCCAGAACAGACGTAATAAAATCGCCTACTTTGGTCGACAACTAAGGTTTGCCACACATGATAAGTACGCTTTACAATTACATAAGCTAATTAAATAGAAAGAGAAGACGGTTATTTATGGCTGACACTTATAAACGATAAATATTGCAAGCGTTTTTCATAGTTTCTTGTGGTTAAACTGTAGCGTTATTGTATATATACGGATAAGTTTTACTTATTATATTTGCATAAAACCATAAAATGTTAGTCTGTTTTCAAATATTTTACCGTAGTTATCAGTGATATATAGCTGATTGTTTCATAGAAATGTTGAAGCTATACAATCCTATTTTTTTAGAAAATAATTTGCACCCTATAAGTATCTACATTACATAAAGCTATAAATAGAAGAGTAGAGAGTTATGTAGTTGGTGATGTAAACGGCTAAATTTCAAGCGGGTTTCAATGTTGTCTTGTAAACTGTAGCATGTTATTGTATCTATACAAGAGTTTTACTGTATCAGATGCTATAAACCCATCAAATTGTAGTGTTTTTCAAGATATTGAGCATTATATCAGGTGATATAAGCTGTTTTCCGACCAATGAAGTATGTAAAACATCCGCTTATATGTTTTAGAATAATTTGACACCTAATAGGTAGCTCTACATGACGTTATCCTAATAAATGAAGAGAAGAGGTTATTTATTGTGATATAACGTATAGTTGCAAAGCGTATGTTCAATAGTTTTCTTGTAAAAACGTAGCGTTATTAGTACTATAATACAAGTAGAGGATTTTTCTTATCATATTGGCTATAAAAACCAATAAAATGTAGTGTTTTCCACCCACAGAGATATCTATTGATACAGTGAATATATAGTGTTTTTACTACACAATTGATTTCAGTTATAAAATCTATTCTTTTTAGAATAAATTTGCACCTATAACAGTAGCTTACATTAAATTAAGCTATTAGAATAGAGAGGAGGTCAGAGGTTATTTATTGGATGATTATAAACGGAAATAATATTGCAAGCGTCTATTTTTCATAGTTTCTTTCTAAACGTAGCGTTACATTGATATATATACAAGTAGTTTTACTATTATATTGCCCTAATAAACCCATAACTAATGTAGTGTTTCAATGCTAAGCTATTTATCGGTGGTATATAGCTGTTTCCTACAAATTGAAGTATAAAACAACATCTCTTTTTAGAATAATTTGCAGCCACTATAAAATAGTTCTACATTACATTAAGCTATTAAATAGAAGAGTAAGCGTTTATGGATTTGTGATATAACGGTATATGCAAGCGTTTTTTTCATAGTTTCTATTCTAAAACTGTAGACGTTATTAGTAATATATACAATTGTACTAGTTTTACTATTATATTGCTATAAACCCATAACTGTAGTGTTTTCAAATGATTTTACGCTACGTTCAGTGAAATATAGCTGTTGTTATACCCCACAAATTGAAGTATAAAATCCTCTTTTTAGAATAATTGTACCTATAAGTAGCTTACATTACATTAAAGCTATAAATAGAAGAGTAAGAGGTTATTTATTGTGCATATAACGGTATATGTAAGCGTTTTATGCATAGTTTTCTTTGTAAACTGTAGCGTTAATTGTTATATATACAAGTAGGTATGATTAATTATCATATGCTATAAACCATAAAATGTAGTGTTTTCAATAGATATTATGCTATTATCCCCCCCCCCCGGTGTAATATATAGCTGTTGGACTATCCTCCCTGTCCCCCCCCCCCGCCTACAAATTGAAGTATACAATCACATTTTTTTAGATAATTTGAAACCTATAAGTAGCTTACATTACATTAAGTTAATGAAAAAGAAGAGTAAGCTGTTTATTATTGTTGATATAGAGGAGTATCATTTGACAAGCGTTGTCATAGTTGCTTGTAAACTGTAGCTTTATGTATATCAGACAAGCTAGTTTTACGCTTACATATTGCTATAATAACACCCATTAAAAAGGTCAGTGTTTCAATGATATTAGCTATTTCTATCGAGTAGATATATAGAAGGTTCTCCTACAAATTGAAGTATATACAACCTTTTATTTAGAAAATAATTTGCCAGCCGATAAGTAGCTACATTACATTAAGCTAGATATACAATAAAGGCAGAAGAAGGTATATTTATTGTGATATAATGGTATATATGCAAGCGTATTTTTGTTAGTTTCTTGTAGAAACTTGTAGCGGTGATTGGCACGATATAACATAGTAGTTTTACTAATCAGATTGCTTTAATAAACCACAATAAAATGTAGTGTATTCAATGATATTAGCATTATATTGGATGAGGAGACTATAGCAGTATTCCTAAAATTAGAAGTAGAAATAATCTGACCTTTTGTAGAATAGTTTGACCTATAAGTAGCTGATACATTACATTAAGCTAATTAATTAGAGCGATTGTGAGGTCTATTTATGGTGATTATACGGTATCATAGGCAAGCGTTTTGCAATAGTATTCTTGTTAATACCTGTGAGCGTAGTGTATATATACATTAGTTTTACTTTCAGGATTGCTATATAAAACCATGATACAAAGGTAAGGTGTTTTGCAATGATCTTTACCATAGTTATCAAGTGATATATAGCTGTTTCCTACAAATTGAAATAAAATCCTCTTTTTAGAATAATTTGCACCTACAAGTAGCTAACATCACATATAAGCATTAAAATAGCAAGAAGAAGAGGTTATTTATTGTGATATAACGGGATATTGCAAGCGTTTTTCATTGTTTTGTAAAACTGTAAGGTTATTGTAGTATATACAAGTAGTTTTAATGATCATATTGACTAATAAACCATAAAATGTTGTGATTTCAATGATATTAGCTATACTATACGAGATATATAGCTGTTTCCTACAAATTGAAGGTATCACTAATTTTTTTAGAATAATTTGCAATATAAGAAGCTTACATTACATATTAAGCTGCAATAAATAGAAGAGGAATAGGTTATTTATGTCCTATATTCACGGGAATATTGGCAAGCGGTTTTCATAGTTTCTGGTAAACTGTAGCGTTATTGTATTAACAAGTAGTTTTACTAGTCTATTTGCTATAAAAACCATAAAACTGTAGATTCGGGTATCCTTCAATGATTTTAGATAGTCATCAGTGAATAGCTAATAGATGGTTTAACCTCTACCAAATTGAAGTATAAATGTTTTTTTTTTGAATAATTTGCACCTTATAAGTAGCTTACATTACAGTAAGCTAATAAATATTAGGACGAAGAAGAGGTTATTTATTGTGATACTAACGGTATATGCAAGCGTTTTTCATGTAGGTTTCTTCGTAAATTGTAGCGTATTGATATATACAAGTATTTGACTTATCAGATTGCTATAAACCCAATAAAATGATGGGTTTCAAGTGAATTAAGCTAATGTTAATCGGGTGAATCAATACCATAGATGTTTTCCTACAACATTAGAAGTATAAAATCCTCATTTTAAGAATGATTTTGCACTACTAAGGAACTTCAATTTCAGGTAAGGCTAGTAAAATAAAGAAGAGTAATAGGTTATTATTGTGATATAGTGGTATTATTGCAAGCGTCTTATTCATAACGTTATGTTGTAAACTGTGACAGCAGTTATGTATATTATCAAGAGTTTACTTATCATATTCTATAAACCCAAAAAATGTGGTTGATTTTCAATGATTATAGCTATTTATCGGTGATATATTAGCTGTTTCCTACAAATTGATGATAAATCAATCATTTTTTAGAATCTAATTTGCCAACCCTATAAGTAGCTTCCAATTACTATTAGCTATACATAGAAGAGTAAGAGGCTATATATGTGATTATAAAGCGTATATTGCAAAGCGTTTTATTTCATAGTTTTTCTAAACAGATAGGAAGGTATTAGATATATATACAAGTAGTTTTGAACTTATTATATGCTGATAAACCCATTAAAACCGTAGTGTTTCAAATGATTTTTCTAGCTAGTTGATCAGTGATATATAGAGTTTATCCAAACAAATTGAGAAGTAGAATTAGTGTCTTCTTTTAGAATAATTTGCACTATAAGTAGCTCTACATTACATTAAGCCTAGTGTAGCAAATAGAACGAAGCTAGAGGGTAGTTTATATGATAATAAACGGGATGATTGACAAAGAATTTACTTCATTGTTTCTATGTAAACTGTAGCGATTAATTTGCATAATATATATACAAGTAGTTTTACTTCTCATGATCGCTAATTGAAACCACAATAAAATGTAACGTTTTCAATGAATTTTACCTCGTTATCACACAGTGAGATATATAGCTGTTTTGCTAAACAAAATGGAAGATACAATCTTTTTTAGGAATAATGTTGAACCTATAAGTAGCGTAAAAATTACATTAAAAAGGCTAATAGAATAGAAAGAGTAATAGTTATCTTATTGGATATAACGGTTATATTGCAAGCGTTTTTGACATAGGTTCTTGTAAACTGTAGCGTGATATTGTAATATGACATGTAGTTTTAACTAATAATAAGTGCTATAACCCCCTAAAATGTAGGTTTTCAATTAGATAATAGCTATTTAATCGTGATTAAATAGCTGTTTTCCTAAATATTGAAGTATACAATCTCTTGTTTAGAATAATTGGGCACTAATAAAGAGCCTTACCATTACCTTTAAGCTATTTCAATAGATAGAGTAGAAGAGGATTTATTTATTCGTGATAGGAGATATAAACGATATATTCTGCAAGCGATTATTTCATAAGTTCTTGTATCAAAACCATAGCGTTAATTGCTACTATATAGCAGTGAGAAATTTTCTCACTTATCATAATATGCTTATATAAACCATAAAATCGTAGTCTGGTTTCAATGATTCTAACCTGTTATCTGTGATATATAGACTGTTTTTCCTAGCAAAATTGAATGTATACATCATTTTTTTAGAATAATTTGCACCTATAAGTAGCTTACATTACATTAAGCTATTAAATAGAAGAGTACGAGGTTATTTATTGTGATATAACGGTATATTGCAAGCGTTTTTCATAGTTTCTTGTAAACTGTAGCGTTATTGTATATATACAAGTAGTTTTACTTATCATATTGCTATAAACCCATAAAATGTTGTGTTTTCAATGATATTAGCTATTTATCGGTGATATATAGCTGTTTTCCTACAAATTGAAGTATAAAATCCTCTTTTTAGAATAATTTGCACCTATAAGTAGCTTACATTATTTTAAGCTATTAAATAGAAGAGTAAGAGGTTATTTATTGTGATATAACAGTATATTGCAAGCGTTTTTCATAGTTTCTTGTAAACTGTAGCGTTATTGTATATATACAAGTAGTTTTACTTATTATATTGCTATAAACCCATAAAATGTAGTGTTTTCAAAGATTTTAGCTAGTTATCAGTGATATATAGCTGTTTTCACACAAATTGATGTATAAAATCCTTTTTTTAGAATAATTTGCAAATATAAGTAGCTTACATTACATTAAGCTAATAAATAGAGGAGTAAGAAGTTATTCATTGTGATATAACGGTATATTGTAAGCGTTTTTCTTAGTTTCTTGTAAACTGAAGCGTTATTGTATATATACAAGTAGTTTTACTTATCAGATTGCTAAAAACCCATAAAATGTAGTGTTTTCAATGATATTAGCTATTTATCGGTAATATATAGCTGTTTTCCTAAATATTGAAGTATAAAATCCTTATTTTAGAATAATTTGCACCTATAAGTAGCTTACATTACATTAAGCTATTAAATAGAAGAGTAAGTGGTTATTTATGGTGATAAAACGGTATATTGCAAGCGTTTTTCATAGTTTCTTCCAAACTGTAGCGTTATTGTATATATACAAGTAGTTTTACTTATTATATTGCTATAAACCCATAAAATGTAGTGTTTTCAATGATTTTACCTAGTTATCAGTGATATATAGCTGTTTTCCTACAAATTGAAATATACAATCCTTTTTATAGAATAATTTGCACCTATAAGTATCTTACATTACATTAAGCTTATAAATAGAAGAGTAAGAGGTTATTTATTGTGATATAACGGTATATTGCAAGCGTTTTTCATAGTTTCTTGTAAACTGAAGCGTTATTGTATATATACAAGTAGTTTTACTTATCAGATTGCTATAAACCCATAAAATGTAGTGTTTTCGATGATATTAGCTATTTATCGGTGATATATAGCTGTTTTCCTACAAATTGAAGTATACAATAATTTTTTTAGAATAATTTGCAACTATAAGTAGCTTACATTACATTAAGCTAATAAATAGAAGAGTAGGAGGAGATTTATTGTGATATAACGGTATATTGCAAGCGTTTTTCATAGTTTCTTGTAAACTGTAGCGTTATTGTATATATACCTGTAGTTTTACTTATTATATTGATATAAACCCATTAAATTTTGTGTTTTCAATGATTTTAGCTAGTTATCAGTGATATGTAGCTGTTTTCCTACAAATTGAAGTATAAAATCCTCTTTTTAGAATAATTTGCACTTATAAGTAGCTTACATTACATTAAGCTATTAAATAGAAGAGTAGGAGGTTATTTATTGTGATATAACGATATATTGCAAGCGTTTTTCATAGTCCTTTAAACAAGCGTTTGTATATATACAAGTAGTTTTACTTTATATTTCAT
>JACEEZ010017441.1:0-49113 GCA_016584305.1 Chionoecetes opilio | reverse complement strand
CTCCCCCACGACACACATACCTGGCCAAATAGGTCGGAAATGGGTGCTAAGCTCTCTGGAAAGGTACAGCTTTCTTGCTGTACCCATGAAGGATCAAGTGTATGCAATATCGCAAAAAAAATCTATCAGAACACCCCAAATTCTCAAGTACTATTTTTTTTTTCTGAGTCTCCGTGTACGTATCAGGCAGGGCTGGGAGCTCCTATGTACTCACCGAGCCATGGTCCGTCGTTGCTGTCATCAGTTGTGTTTTGAGAGCTCGGAGAATTTTCAGATTTGAATGTGGATCATTTAAAAACCGTTGACTGGATGCAAAAAGTGAACATATTGTTGATAACTCGAGCATGCTATATTTTGACTGGCATTAAATCAGGATGATGAAATGGTCAGGACGATACTTTAAGGTGACAATAAGTGAATAATGATATATATATATATATTATATATATAATATATATATATATATATATATATATAATATATTATATATATATATATATATATATATATATATATATATATATAATATATATATATATATATATATATATATATTATATATATATATATATATATATATATATAGTGAGGAAGAACAAATAGTGACGTTATTATACGTATGTACTTCACTAAATACAAATACGGATATATATTACATAACAAAAACGTGTAAAAGTAAACACTGACAAACACTGTAAACAATACAATTTTACAACTATCTTGTTTAATATGTGACATGTTTATAAACATCCTATACTTTCTATACCTGGTGTGTTATTACATACACTAGCAACACAACAATTTCCTAAGCTACAGTTTTGACATCTTAAGGATGTTTAAGCATGTATGCATCATCATTTAATTAATTTTCTATACAAGGTACATAAGTCATATTTCATGTGTGACTTGTGTGCATTATCTTTTAATACATTTAATATTGACTGCAGGTGTAATTATTTTATGAATTTGATAAAACAACGTATATCATATCAATCAGTAATCGATTGCAATTCTATCATATTATATCTGAAATGTTATAACAGTGACGTATTCCATAATGATGAGCCATGCGTACATTATGATTTGATTAATTTTCTATACCTGGGGGTATAATTATGTGGTTGAGGAACACAGCATGCAATTTTCTAAATTGATGTTTGAAATACGGTTACGGTAATCATTTTTTACAAATACCATTTTTGAGAAAGCTGCTTCACAGATATAAGTGGTTCCAAATTGTACCAGAACTTTGATAGCTTTATTTTTAACAGCTTAATGTGTCTCTGATAAAGCAATCCAAAACTTTGCTATAGCATTATAGATGTCGAAATTTACTCTTGACTCGTTGTCAGCCTGTAATGCTGTCATTTCTAGTGAAAAAGAGACCCACTGATTTGCATCTGTCCTGAGTGGAAACTAAACCCAAATCAAACGACCCCGGGTAAGTAAATCGGGGGAATCTGCCAGGGAAAATTTTTGTGCCTTTTTGCATATTTTTCCACATAGACCACTGAAATACCTGGACTGTTCCGCGAAAATTTTTTTTAAATTGGGGGCTGCATGGGGGCCCCGGGGCGCCCGACGAGATATATGGCCCTAGGGAAACTATCAAAATAAAATGGTTTATCAGTTTTATTTGTTTATACTGTAATCTTCGTAAAAGTTTGTGCTAAAAATTTTATCAAAAAAAAAAACAGTAAAAACGTAAAGAAATCCCATTACGCGCCCCTATAAAGGTATGCAGGGAACTTAATATTCATTTCCCAAACTCTTCCCCCTTTTAAAACTTTGCGGGGTCAATTTTTATCATAAAGGGCCCTATCAATAAAAAGGGGTTTTTAAATTAGTTTTAAAATTACTATATTTCGTTATCTGAAAAATTTAAATTAAAACCCCTTGCTTTAAATTACGTTAAATGATAAATAAAATCTTTAAATGGGGTAATTTTCCCGTTTTTGTTTGAGGGTTATTTATTTATTTAAAAATTTCGTTTTCTGATAAATAAATTTTTGTACCATTTTTTAAATTACTTTGACTAAATAAAAAAACACCCTTTTCCGGGAAAAATTTTCCCCGTTGATGTTTTTATTTTTTTATTTAACGCTAATTTAGCAGGGTTTAATTAATTTATCAATAACGAAATTTTTAGCAAGGGAAAAGCTAAAAAAATTGCGTTTCTTTTGGGGATCCCCCGTAAATACAAATATACAAAAAACCGGGAAATAGATGAGGGGGAAATCACCCCGGGCCGCTTGAGCCGAGTCTTTGCACCCTGCGAGAGACTGTTCCCTTTGTTTTAAAAAACTGGCTTTTAAATGTATTTTTTTACATGGGGCAATTCCCTTTAAATTATTTTTAATACTTTAAAATTTTTTTTGAACTATTTTTTCCCCCCCCCCAAAAAAACCCTGTTTTTAAATCGAATATTTTTAAAAAGTAACCCACTATGGTTTTTTGTTTTTACAATAAAAAGTTGTCTTCAATTTTTCCCAAAAATCAAAAAGGGTTTCCACATCGTCGGGCTCAGCCTACGGATTCAGCCCGGACAAACAAAGTCAGAGCGAAAAAAAAAACCAAACCCCGGAGATCGTCAAACTAGAGGAAAAAAAGTGCTATTTATGACGCCCCCCTTAAAGAATGTTTTCCATTTCAAACCCCCTTGTCTACCCCGGGGTGTTCAATGATGGAATTATATCCCAAAATAAGTGATCTGGCAGTTCGATTTCTTTTGCCTTTTGCTTAAACCTACCTGTGAAAAAGGGGGGTTTTTCCTGGATTACTTACAATAACAAGTAAATCAAGGAAAAAGTTTCCCTGTGGAAGGATTGAGGTGTGCACTGGCCGCCACTGACCAAGGTTTCATGAGCTGGTTCCTCAGAAAAAACCCAAAAAAAGTCCCTTTGAAAAATATTTTTTTTACATAATATTTAGCAACCAATGAAAAGTCATTCCTAAAATGTTGTTCTTTTTTTATAATAAAAAAAATAGAATTATAAATGCAGGCTTTTTTTGGGGTTTTAGGGAAACTGTAACAAACCCCTTTTTCATCCCTCATATTTATTTTTTAAATTTTTTTTTTTCTTTTAAAAAATTAGTGTTTCATTAAGTAGGTGTACTAAAAAATTTTATTTAGCAATGGAAATCGAAAATTGAAAATATTTTGGCATATTTTAAAAATCCCATAAAAATCAATAAGGAAATTTTTTGTTCATAATTTATTTTCTATTTGCCCTTTAAATCTTGGGAATGTTACTATTCTTTTTATTTGAAAAAAGATTGCTTTTTTTAAAACGTGAAAACTGAGTTTTTTTGGTTTTAGTGAATTTTTTTTCTTTCATAATTTTGCTTTGCAATTGATTGATTGTTTGATTATAGTTTCAAGGCGCCGAAAAGCGGGGTTATTGACGCATGCTTACAGAAGATACATGTAAAGAAAAAAAATTTTGAAAAAAAAATTTTTAAGATGAAAAAAAATTTTTAAAAATAACGAAATAAAAAAAGAAAAAGAGTACTTTTTAAAAAACCAATAATAAGCAATTTTAAAAAACATCATAACTTTTTTAGAAGGCCACCCCTTCTCAAAAAAGGTTTAAAAGATTTCATGTCCCATCCCTTCCCTTTTACTTTATGTCTAAATTGGAGAGAAAAACCTCTCTCCCAATGCCAGGGAGAAAAACGGTAAGAAAGGCCCCCGACCCGCGAAAACCGGGGGCCCAAAAATTGCACACGTGGGTCCCCAAGATGGGACACTCGACCAGAAAGTGCCGCACATTTAAAGGGGAAACCAAAAACAACATCAAAAGAAAGGAGGGGGGCCCCCCCCCCCCATGAGGAACCCAGGAGAAATAAAGGGGTTTTGGGGCCAAAATCCCCAATCGTGCCAAGGCAGTTCCCATCTCCGGGAGAGACCGCAGTAGCTCCTCCTCGATACTTTGGGGGAGGGTCCCGCATTTTTTTGGGGGGCCCTATAGTAACCCAAAGTTCTTCCCAAAACTGTTGTGAATGATCTATGGTTTGGGCCGGCTTTAGGCCCCGAAACCCGGGCACGGAAAAATGTGAAAAGGCGGGTTTTCTTTTAGCTCCGATTTTTCCCCAAGGCATCAGTTTTTCCTTTTTCATTACCGGAAAAACCACCTCATGTCCCGGGTTCCCCAAAAAAAGCGACCGTCCGGCCTGCCTTTTGAGAGATAAAGCCATTCCGGATGGCTTTGGACCCCCCCGGATGGGGGGGTTTTAAAATTACATAGGGGATTAAAGAGCACTCCCAAAGAATCACTAAAAATTGTAAAAGAAACATCCGGGAAAGGGAAAAAAAAATTAACTTGAGGCATATAGCCCGGGTAAATTTTGGGGGGAAAAAAAGGCTTTTCGCTTCACCTTGGGTTGAAGGAAGTATTTTGAGGGCCCTTATCCAAGATTTGTGCCGTTTGAATCCGAAAATCGTAGTTTGGGTACCCCCCCCCGTTAGCGGAAAGGGTTTTCGCGCAATTGGAAATTTTGGAAAATTTGGCAAAAAAATTTGGGGAAATTTACAAATTGCAAAATGAAAACCCAACGTCGTAGAGACCTCTTTTTGGGGATTTAAAAATTAAAAGCTTTTAAGAGTGCATAAAATGTTATTTAGTACTCCGTGGTTGTTCTTTTCCCGCTTTACTAAAACTATAAGGGAAATTAAAATAAGGGGAAAAAAAATTGGGAAAATATAAAAGGAAAAAATTTTTGGGGGCCTTAAGCCTGAGTTCTTAAAAATTTAAAAAAAACAAAATTTTAATTAGTAAAAAAAGAAAAATAAAAAACAATTGTTTTTTTAGGACACGGAATTTTAACAAATTTTTTGCAAGGGTGGTTTTAAAAATTTATTGCGTAAAAACAGGGTATTTAAACTGAAAAATGTTTTAAGGAAAAGACCCTCAAAATACTTCCTTCACCAAAAGGTGAAGCGAAAAAAGCCTTTTTTCCGCCCAAAATTGCCCCGAGTATTAATCCAGAACAAAAATTTTTAAAACAACAAAACCGGAGTTTTTCCCCCCGCGTTTTTTTTTTTTGGGGAAAAAACCCAATTAGAACAAAAAAAAATCCCTTACTTGCGATAGCGAGGCCCCCAAAATTTTGAAAAAATCAAATATCAAAGTCGTCTACGCCATCGAGGGCCCTCATCCCTCTTCCTGTCGTTGAGCACATCTCGGGGAGAAATGAAAAGGGGGCTCCGAACAAGGAGTCTGCGGGCCGTTGACAGCGGCAGCGATTGGCCCGAGCAGTTCGTCTTGCATCCCCCACTGCACCCCAAACCCCAGGGATACTTTGCGGGGCGGGAGGCAGGGGTGGAAGGGATAGGCCCCAAGGTTTTGGGTTTCCGTAGCCGTACGGGGTCGGGTCGAGGGTCACCAACTCCTTCTTCACACCCCCCTCCCGGGGACGACGGCCTTTTAGCTGGGCTCGCATAAGGTTGGCTGGGGGTGGGGGGTTGACTGTCGGAGGGGCCGGGTGCCCTCCAACCCTTCTTCTGAAGTGCCGTCCACCCCCCCCTGGGGCAAGAGCAGGAAAATCCGTAAATTTCCCTGCTCACGAATCGGCACAGCACGTCCAGGCCCCTTTTTGCGTCAGGGGACCAGGGCTTCGGAGTGTACCCAAAGCGTCGGGGGTTTGGGCCTGGCCCGGGCCGCCGGGAAACCCAAAGGCCAAGTTGAAAATTGCCTTTCCTGAAGAGGGCCCGAAAGGGGTTTTCGAAAACCAGTAAAGGCAGAAAGGACGGATACATCTGCGTGAGAGCCCAGTTCATCGTGGATGAGCTAAAACGTTAAAAAGTCGCCCTTCCCAAGCTGGAGGCACGTTTTTGGAGGAATTTTTGGGGAAAAGGTTTTCGGAGGAGGGGGGACGGGACGTCAGTGTCCGGAGAAAAAAAACCGGTTTGGCCCCCAACATCTTTGTGGGCCCAGGGAGAGAGGATATAATTTTCTTATTTGTCCGTTCCCCTCTTTTTCTAAAGCGAATTTTGGCCCCGCCCGGTCCAGAAGGTTTTGCCACGGCTTTGTCGCAAAAACGCGCAGACGACCGTAATCCCCATAAAAGGGTTTTGCTGGTTTTTGGGAGGAAATGAAAGAGGTCATACCCAGTCTTGTTGTTTTTTGGGGGGACAAATTTTAGCCATGGTCATTCCAGTTTTTGACCCCGGGGCCGCGGCTTGGAGGGTCGATACCCTTTTCCCTCCACCTGGGGTTTGGGTTTTCCCCCGGGTCTTTTTTTTGGGGGACCCCCCGAGGTCGTACCTGTAAAAAGAAAGGTGCAACCCCCCCGGACCCCAACACCCAGTTGGGCAACTCTCTGCGGGGAGGGACCCAAACCCAAAGGCCCTTTAAAAGTTTGCTGACCCGGGGAAAACGGGGTGCTGCTGAAGGATAGCCATCCCGCCCGGGCCCAGCCGCAAAGAGGATAAGGGGGTTTGCAAAGGCCGGGAGACCCCGCTTTCTCTTCTCCAGAACCCTGAAAAAGGGCATTTTTTTTGTCGGACCGGGGGGGTTGGCCTTGGTCTCAAAGAGGGCAAGAGGGGGAAGGGGGAAAGGGGGCTATAGTTGGAGATGATGGTGCGAAGGTCCAGGGTGCTGTCGAGTTGGAGGGCGAGCAGGGAGGCGCGATGAAGGGCTGAGGATCCCCGGGGCAATTTACCTGCTTCCCCCCCGATTTAAACTTTTGGCTTTCTTGCCCAGCGTTTTTAATGTATTGGTAGGCTGCCCCATGCAGGGCCTCCCATGGACTTTGCTTTCCCCAAATCCCGATCCTTCCCTCTTGTACTTCAAAAGAGCTTTTCCCTTTCCCGTCTCCTCGATTCTTTTCAGTGCTCCACCCCCTTATCTGGAACAAACCCTTTCGGGAAAAGGGCGGTGGGAAATTTGGGGTTTTTTCGCGGTGAAGGGGGGATGCTGGCGGGGGAAGACCAGCAAACCCCTTTTGGGCTCTCGTTTTGGGCTTCCCCCCCCACCGCTGGGCTGTCCCCTTTTGGTTCTTTTGATCGTAGCAGAACTTCCGGGGAAAGATTTGGGCCCTTTATTGCCCAAAAGTTTTTTTCTTGGGGTCAAAAAGAACCCTTTGGGCCTCGTCGAGGGATTTTTTGTGGGTCCCTACAAACCCCCCGGCAAACCCTTTCAGATTTCCCGGTTTTACCTGGTTTTCCCAAACATGGGCGCAGCCAAGGACTGAAAGGGACCAAGACTTTCGACGACCCGTGGGGTTTTTTTTTTCCAAGTAGTCCACGCCCCTTTGGGTTCTTTAGGGGGAGGGGGCCGCAACAAAGGCCACGTAAACCGGACGAAACCGGGGTAGGAGCTTTGATTCATGGCGAAAAAAGAACGGTCCCAACTCCTCCAACGTTTTTCAGGGGGCAGCGCCCAGTCTCCCGTTTCCCCCACCGCCCTGGTTTTAGTTCAAAAGAGGAACCAAACTTGACCCACGTCATGGAGAAAAATTTCTCAAAAGGGGCGTTTGTCCCGATCCCGTGACCTCAGGATCTGCAGCTTGGGTGCAAGGGTCCCCGAGGGGGTTTCCCTTTAAGGAAAATCCAATCTTTTTATCCTCTCCAACCCCCTGGGAAAGGCGAATTCTTCGGCGCTCTCCTTTTTCCCGGAAAAGAACTTTTAGAGCTAGGAGGCACTTGTGAGGATTTTGTGGCCTCAATTCCGCCCGGTTTTACGTGGTTTCCCGGCCCCAAAAACGCCGGACCCGTGGGGGGGTCCCCTAACCCCCAGTCGTGGAGGGCCCCCCCTCGAACCGCTCCCCCCCAGGAAAACCCCCGCAGCACCGGGGAGCATGGGGTATGAAGAGTGTAGGTCGCCCCAAGGGGGACGATCCAGTTTTCCTTCTTCAAGTTCAAATTGATCTCCAGGAGCTTTTAGAAAAGCGCCCTGTCGGGAGCAAAAAGGGACCGGAGGCCCCCTCCCCCGTTTTAGCGCTTTTTGAAATTTTTTCCATTTTTGGGATCATTGGGGAATATTGACGGGGTACCCCTGCGCTGGAGAGTCGAGAAAAGGGGAAGGTGCAGATTGTCGTCGGTTTGGGGCGGGGGGCGGAAAAATCCCGAGTCGGGTGTTGAAAGGGTGCCCCGCTGGGCATGCTCCCGGGGAGGTCCCTTTTAGGGCAGCGATGCCCAAGGGAGGGGTAGGACCCAGATTTTCCTTGTCCTTGGAGGGTTTTCCCGCGCTCTCGAGGCGAGTTTCTCGAAAGAGAGCGGGGAACTTTGGGTTAAGCGAGCGGTTTTATGGGACAGGGGCTTTACCTCGAAAAGGAAAGCAGGGAGGGGTTTAAACAGCCCTCCCGAATGGAAAAATTGGGGGCCCCCAGCTCTGACGGGGAAGATGGGCCCGGGGTTAAAGGCAACGCTAACCGTGCCCGTGGAAGGTGCCCTTCCCCTCTACTGTTCTTTTTGGAAATCGATTTGTGATGGGGAAAAATGGGAAAGAGAAGGGCCCCTTTTCGAGGCGGCGCGGGGTGAACCTCCATCTCGCCGTCCAGCGCTGAGCACCGTTCGGGCAAGCATTTCCTCAAGGCCCCAGAAGGGAGGAGTAAAGAGATTTGCCAGCCCGGCACCGGGGGGAAATCTTAATCATTGCTTTGCTCCCCGTTTTCCGGGTGAAAAGGGCCCCGCCCCGTCGCCCCCTGGAGAGGGGGCCTTTTCGGGGGTTTGGGAAAACTTGGGGGCTCGTCGCAGCTTTCTTTTCATCAAGATGTTTTCATGAGGACTTTTTCCGACCCATCGAGGCTCCCTTCTCCGTTCGCGGGTTGTTTTCTTCCAATTCCAAACCACGACCCAGGTCGCGAAACTCTTTCAGGGGGAAAAGGGAAAGGTTTTAAAATTTGGGGCCCTGTCTCCTTCGAATTTCCCGTTTGGGTTTTTTGAGGGTTTCTTCACGCAGGATTTTTGGGGAGTTTTTTGGAGTGTAGCAAGCTTGAAGTCCTCGATTGTCCCCAGGTTTTTCAAAGGGCTCTTTTTCCCCTTTCCCCCGCCAATGAAAAAGTTCGGGGTTTGCGAGGGTTCTTGGGCTTGGTGAAATCCCCGCCCTGGACCATGGTGGGGGAGGAGTTCCTTTATCCCCCAGCGTGAGCGGCCAAAAACCAATTTCCTCCCTTGATGCTGTCTATTTTCCCCATCGGAGAACCATCCACTCTCCAGCTTTTCGCAACCTTTCCCCCGAAAATCGATCACGGGGCGGGTTTCGGGGTCTAGTTGAGTGGAGGCCCCCTGCCGCAATTTTGACGCTGAAAAGCTCCAAACGCCCTTATGGAAAAAAAATCACGTCGGGAGCCGGGGCGGGCGAAGGGCGGGAGGGAAACCGGATTTTTTCCCCTAGAAATTTGTTCCTTGTGGACCGCCTCAAGGTTTGTTGGGACTCCGGGCGTGCTCACCCGGTTTCAGGACTTTATTTTGGGTTGTCTCCATCCCGAGAAAAAAGCAAATTTCCTTTTCCGGGGGGAAAAGGAGCGCTGGGGCGGGGGGGGCTCGAGGCGGGGGGGGTGGCAGGCCTAGAAAATAGGATGGATAAAAGCTTTATTTTTAGTTTGGGAAGTAATGGAAAACTACCCAAAAGGGGGAATATACTTTCGGGGAAACCTTTTGCTGAAAAAAAATTATAGCAAATAAGATATTTCTCGAAAAAATTTAATTTAAAAGTATTCCAAAAAATGTTTTTAGCTTAAAAGCCCCCGCGGAAGCGGCCCAAAGGCTTTTTCCCCTCCTCGCCTGGAGTTTTTGATTTTAAAACATCATCTGCCCCCACGTTTTATCCGGAAAATTTAGTGCCCCGCACTTAGCGCTCCCTATCCTTGAATCACTAGACCAAATCAAGCAATATTTTTCATGTCGAAAGATTTTTTCCCAAAAAAAAAAAAAAAAAATTTTTCTTTACCCCTTTAAAAGGGCCCGGGGGGGGGCGGCCTCCGCCCAAGGGCCTGTTTCTCATCTTTCCCCTTTTCTGCCTCGCCCAATTTGTGGGGGTGGATTTTTTGAATGCATGTCGGGGCCACGCCCAATCGTCCCTTCTAGAGGACCCCCTGTGGGCCTCTACGAATTCGCCTTTCCCAAGCCCAAATTTGGCCGCATACTCCGGGAAAATCCCCTTGGGCGTCCCAAAGGGCGAAAGGGCCCCATCTCCGGGTTGGGTTTCACCCCAAATGGGCACACGATTTTTATTGCGGACCGGAAGGAAAATGTTTCGATTTTAATAAATGAATTTTTTTTTATTTACGGGGGTTTTAGCTATTTTTTAAAATTTTTAGCCAAAGAAATTTTTCATTTATTTTCCCAAAATTTTATTCCGTAGGTCATAAAAAAACGACCATGAGGGGGCGTCAGAGAAAAGTTACCATTTTCCCATTAATCAGGGCGGGAGTGCCTTTTTGGGGAAAAAGATACAGCCCAAAAAACATTTTTATGAATTTTTTATGTGAAAATTTAAAGGGGGAAAATTTTTCCTTTTAATTTTTTTTTCCCTTTTTTTTTTTCCCCTTATCTCTAAATTTCCCTATAGTTCCGTAATGCGAACAGAAAACAACCCGAAGTCAAATAAAAATTTTATTCCCCTCTTTAAAAAGCTTCAATTTGAGTCCAAAAAAGAGGTTCCTTTTACGACGTCTGGGTTTTCCCCTTTTTGAATTTGTTTAATTTTCCCAATTTTTTTTGCCAAATTGGCCCAAAATTTCAAATTGCCGGGGAAAAATTACCCCCTAAAGAGTGACCAAAATACGATTTTCGGATTTACGGCACAAAAAGCTTAGGATTTAAAACCCTAAAAAACTTCCTTTTACCTAAAGGGGAAACGAAAGCCTTTTTTTTTCCCCCCTAAGTGCCCCCTATATGCCTCAAGATTATTTTTTCCCTTCCCATGTTTTTTTACAAATTTTTTTTGATTCTTGTAGTGCTCTTCAAACATATGTAAAATTTTTTCTCCCCCTCCGCTGGGCAATGCCATCCTGGAATGGGTTTATCTGCTCAAGGGCGAGGCCGGACGGTCACTTTTGTTGGGTACCGGCACATGTAGGTTTGGGCCCGGGAAAGAGGAACCCGTGGCCTTGGGGAAAATCTGCAGCTAAAAGACCCCGCTCTATCCATTTTGCAGTGCCGGCTAAGGCCCCAAAGCTCGGCAAACCATTTGACATTTTACAACAGTTGGCAAGAACGTTTGGGTTCCATAGGGGGAAAATAAAATGCGCACCTCCGCCAAAGTATCCGGGGGGGACCCGGAGCTACGCGGTCTCTCCCGGAGGGTGGGAGATGGGCCCTTGGGCCCATTGGTATTGGCACACTCTATAACTTTATGGGGGTTTCCCCATGGAGGGGGGCCCCCCTCCTTACTGTGATGATTTTTTTGGTCCCCCTTTAAATGTGGGGCCCCTTGCTGGTCGAAATGTCCCCCTTTGGGGGCCTACGTGTGCAATTTTTTTTCCCCGGTGCCCCGGGGTCGGACGGTGTTACCATCTCTCCCTGGCTTTGGGGAGAGAGGTGTTTTCTCCATGAGACTACGTAAGGTGGGTTGGGACATAAGTCTATACCTTTTTTGAAAGGCGGGCCTTCTAAAAAAAGTTATGATTTTTTAATATTAACTTAATTGTTTTTAATGTACTTTTGTTTTTTATGTTTTTTCGTTATTTAAATTTTTTTATTCTATCTTAAAAATTTTTTTTTTTCCAGTTTTCTTTACATTATCTTTCCTGTAAGATGCGTCAATAACCCCCATTGCGGCGCCCCTTAAACTATAATAAATCAATCTAAATTGCAAGCCATGTATAAAAGAAAAAAAAATTCACATAACCAAACCATCAGTTTCACGTTTTAAAAACAGCAATCTTATTTCAATTTAAAAGAAAGTAACATTCCTAAATTTTAAAACAAAAAGAAAATAAATTATAACAAAAATTTCCTTATTGATTTCATGGTATTTAAAGTATGCAATATTTTTTGCTTCGATACCATTGCAAATAAATTTTAGTAACCTACTTAATGAAACACAAATATTGGGGGATAAATAATATTGGGGATAAAAGGATATTCGCCCAAATAAATCACAAAAAACCCTGCTTTTAAATTCTATTTTTTTTATTAATAAAAAAAACAACATCAGTAAATGATTTTTTCATTGTTGCTAAATTTTATGCCCTATATTTTTCTCAATGGGACTTTTGGGTTGTTTCTGAGGAACCAGCTCATGAACCCTTTGGGCCCGTGGCGGCCATGCACACCTAAAGTCATCTTCCACAACACTTGTTCCTTGTTTTATTTTATTGTAAAAATCCAAAAAACCCCTTTCGCACAGGTGGGTTGAAGCAAAAGGAAAAGAACTCGAACTCCAGATCACTTTTTTTGGGATATAATTCCATCTTTAAACACCAAGGCTAAAAAGGGAGTTTGCGGAAAACTTCTTAAGGGGGGGCGTCATACTACATTTTTTCCCGTCTAGTTAACATCCCCCGTTGGTTTTTTCTCGCTCTATAGTTAGTCCGTCTGAACAGTAGTCTGATCAGACGTCGTGATCGCTTGATAGGAAAGTTGAAGACAATTTCTTGTCAAATCAAAATCCATGTGATTACTTTAAATAATTCGATATAATAGGTTTTTTTTGCAAAATTATTTTAAATACATTTGAAAGTATAAAAAATATTAAAGTGACATTGCACAGTAATACATTTAAAAGCCTTTTTTATAAAACAGGAAACAGTCTCTCGCATGACTCCATGACTCGGCTCAAGCGGGGGGCTGATTCCCGCTCCTATTACGTTTTTAGTATATATGTTATAGGTTTCAATAGAAGCCCCCTTTTATTGCTTTCTTGTATATTTCGTTATCTAAAAATTAATTAGAACCATGCTAATTACGTTAAAATAAATAAAAACATCAATCGGGGAATTTTCCAGATAGATGAGGTTTTTATTTTGTCAAGCTAAAATTTTTAAATGGGACAAAATTTATTTATAGAAAACGAAATATATAAAAAAATAAATAAAATCATCAAACGGGAAAAAATTTCCCATTGATGATTTTTTTTTCTATTAACGCTAATTTATGCATGGTTCTAATTAATTTATAATAACGAAATATAGCAAGGGGAAACTAATAAAATTGCGCTTCTAGATAGCCTTTATATAAAAGTTGACTCCAAATTTTAAATGGGGAAAAGTTAAAATGAATTTAAAATTCATGCTACTTCTTCATAGTCGGTAATGGCATTTCTTTTGCGTTTTTACTGTTTTTTTTTGTTAAAAATTTTAAACACAAAACTTTTACGAAGATTACAGTATATCATATTACTGTAAACCTCTATGATATCCCATAGACTTAAATCCTGTCGGGCGCCCCCCGGGCCCCCCATGCAGCCCCTCAATTCAAACATTGTCGCGTGAACATCCAGGTATACAGTGGTTATGACTGGGAAAATATGCGAAAATGGCAGCAAAATTTTCCCTGACAATTCCCTGATTTACTTTCGGAATCCCTTTATTTGGTTCAGTTTCCACTCAGGAAAAGCAAATCATGCGTCTCTTTTGCCAGAAAAGACAGCATTTCAGGGTGAAACCCATCAAGAGTAAATTTCGACATCTATAAGCTATAGCAAAATTTTTTGGGTTTCTTTATCAAGCACATTAAACTGTTAAAAAAAGCTTCAAAATTCTGGACAATTTGGGAACCCCTTATATCTGTGAAGCACTTTCTCAAAAATGGATTTTTTAAAAAATGATTACCGTAACCGTATTTCAAACATCAATTTAGAAAATTGCATCCCTGTGTTCCTCAACCACATAATTATACCCCAGGTATAGAAAATTAATCAAATCATATTTTACGCATGGCTCATCATTATGGAATACGTCACTTTTTATAACATTTCAGATATAATATGATAGAATTGCAATCGATTACTGATTGATATGATATACGTTGTTTTATCAAATTCATAAAATAATTACACCTGCAGTCAATATTAATGTATTAAAAGATAATGCACACAAGTCACACATGAAATATGACTTATGTCCTTTTATAGAAAATTAATTAATGATGATGCATACATGCTTAAACATCCTTAAGATGTCAAAACTGTAGCTTAGGAAATGTTGTGTTGCTAGTGTATGTAATAACACACCAGGTATAGAAAGTATAGGATGTTTATAAACATGTCACATATTAAACAAGAGAGTTGTAACATTGTTGTTGACAGTGTTTACTTTTACACTCTTTTGTTATGTAATATATATACGTATTTGTATTTACTGAAATACATACGTATAAAAACGTCACTATTTATTCTTCCTCACGATATATAATATAATATTATATATATATATATAATATATATATATATATATATCATATATATATACTATAATATATCTCTATATATATATATATATATATATATCATTATTCACCTTATTGTTCACCTTAAAGTAATCGTCCTGACCATTTCATCATTCCTGATTTAATGCAGTCAAAATATAGCCATGCTCGAGTATATCAAAATACTTCCTTCACCTAATGTGAAGCGAATCGCCCTAAGTGACCCTACTAATATAAAATAGCACTTATTTCAGCCGTAAAAACAGATGAAACACTTGGAAGGCTGACGCCTTTGTTAAACGATGGGAATACGACACCGTAACCAACTCCTTCGTCTGATTTGGAACCATCAGTAAAGACAGGGACCGAACTCTGATGTGTGCAAAAGTGGCCTAAAAACTGGGCACGCTCAGCCTGAGGAGGGAAAGACCCTTTTGAGAGCGGAAGGCTTTTGCAAAAGGACACTTCTGGGAGAAGCCATGGACCGACTGCCGTAGGCCTATGCGGGCAGATCCGTAAAGCAGGGAAGGATAGCGTCTCCATAATAGCTGTCAATCGGAAACCAGGAGGGTTTTGGTAAGCTTCTTCACCCATGATAAAGTTGCAATCCTGAATCACAAGACACAGCACGGCAAGCTATTGAGTCAGGGAGGCGTTGGAGGCGATACCAACATCTTAACAGGAGGGACTGGCGTTGAAGATCTAATGGGAGGACACCAGCATCCACCAATAGACTTGGGATGGGAGAAGACCTGAACGCCCCGGTTGCCAGACGGACACCAGCATGATGTACCGAATCCAGCATCCGCAGTCGAGTGGGTGTGGCAGAGGAGTACACTTCACATCCATATTCAAGCTTCGAAAGGATAAGTGAGCGGTGAAGATATAGGCGTGTAGCGCGATCAGCCCCGCAGCTGGTGTGCGAGAGGACTTTCAGTAGATCCATGGTCCGGAGACAGTCAGTCTTGAGAGCACGAAGGTGAGGTACCCAAGTCAGTCTATTGTCAAAAATGAGTCCTAAAAACCGGGTCTCTTCCCTACATGGTAATCTCTTATCGTAAAGATATAGGTCTGGGTCGGGATGAATCCCACGGGTTCTGCAAAAATGAACCGCTACAGTCTCCGTTGGAGAAAACCGGAAGCCACGATTCGTCGTCCATTCACAAACTTTATCAATAGCAAGTTGAAGTTTTCTCTCTGCAACCGACATCCTGGAAGCAGCAAAAGAGATTGATAAATCATCCACGTATAACGAATGTACTAACAATCCCCTCTGGCAGTACATCAACAATACCATTGATGGCCACAGCGAACAGAGCTACACTCAAGACGCTACCTTGGGGGATGCCACCTGGAAGCGGGTGTTCAGAAGACAGTATGTTGCCAACTCGAACTCTAAGAACCCGGTTGGCTAGGAAACTCTGGAGGAACACAGGCAAACGACCTCTTAGCCCGAACTCATACAGAGATTGCAATATACCGTGTCTCCAAGCCAATGCCAATTTCGTGTCTCCAATACCGTGTCTCCAAGTGTCGGCGTTGGGTGCCCATGCCACAGCTGACTGTACGTCAACTCCCTACTGCTTCCACTGCCGTTGATGCACCCACCGAGTTCCCGACAGTGTGGGACTTACAAATTAGAAAAGACATCCTATTTTTTTGGCCAACTCCCAATTTATCAGTCTTGGGAGCGCCAGAGAGAACTTTCTCACAGACAAGCGGCGGGGAGGAAGCAGGACCTACGCATCCGCGATGGCTGCTGCTTTTTCAACTAAGACTCCTAATCAACCTGCTGCAGTTCCTCCACCACATTCTCCTAAACCTAATCAATCCATCCAAGTGAATAATAAGTTCTTGCTATTGCCCTGCGATTCTGTGGAGTCTGCTGACTCCTCTCATAATGAGCCTCCAACCACCTCTCGTGTAGTGCATGCCGCACACGGGAAATATAACAACAGTGACTCTTCCTCTAAGAGGATCCCCCAAAACATCCTACTAAGGAGTCTCAGAAGCGAACTCGCAGTTCCAATGAGTCCTTAGAGTCCAGTGGGCGTCCTCCGGCTAAAATATCAAATGTGAGCAGGAGGGGGTGGTATTTAGTAATGATTCACCTACTGCTAGTGTGGGAGTACGACATGACTCCTAATATCAATGCCCCTGTTACACCACTGAAGCGGCTAGCGACACAGCTTCGACATCACGCTGATGGCGAAGGTGTTTCACCCCTTATGGACACACAAGTAGTTGATAGCCATGCTAATAAAATCTTTAATAAACCCTCGTCGGGAGCTATCAGTAAAACTAGAAGTAGTAAATCATCTGACAGTAAATCGGCCCTCCTTGGTGGACATACGGTATCTACCTACTGCCGCGGGACATCGTGTGAGAATCCCGATTACACCACCGGATATACACAAACGCCAATCACATCTGGAAAAGTAAGGATAAGTAGTTTATCATCTTCTACAAAACAGAAAAAAGATGCTGGGCTTTCAAATAGCGCGCGTCAAAACCCGAAGGCTTCTACTGCATCTCTTCAGCACGAAAAAAACATTTTAAATCCCCCAAGGGAAATATTCGTGGATTACGTGAAAAACTGGGAAAACTATCCTTCCTCATCACGAGTTTGACCCAGTAATTATCGTTAAAGAAAAATGATGGGGCAGAGAAGGCCCTCTCCCCGAAGGTTTTTATACTTTTCCACACCCCACCTCCAGCGGGTGGTGGTTTAAAGTGGGGGTTGGGGCCCTTTTACCTCTGGGGATGTCCCCTTAACGTCACCCGCTGCAATCCCCCTTTTGCAGGCTGTACAGGTCGTATACATTGCAAAGCCCACACTGTTGCCCCAATAATTCTACCCCCAAATAACATAATCTCCAAGATCTTGAGGATCTATCCCCAGCTTCCCCGCCCCGTTTTTTTCCTTGGAACATGAATGGGCACATTTTTCTGGGGGAAGTTTCCCCCAGAAATCGCGCGGGTTTTCTCTCTACTCTTATAGAGGGCCAAAAACCAAAATATATTAAACCAGGAAACCCTCCCTTTTTCCATTCGCAGACGGAACTTGACTGCTTTTGCCTACATCTGCATCCACAGGTCCCCTCGATTCTCATGGGGAGGGGGCCGTTTCTCTTCGAGGAATTTGACAATTATCCCATATACTTAAAGCAGTGCCTCGCCCCGCCCCCTTCCCCCGATGTCTCCAAATGGCCCCTCCTCGTGCGTGGAGGCCTTTTCAAAGGCTTGTGTTTTGAACATCATATAGGACTTTCGAAAATAGATGAGCCGTAGTTTATTTGTGTCTCGAACCCCTTTTTGCACCCTCGTGAGCATCCTCCCTTCTGGCTCTTTTTCTCCCCGGGCCCTGTTCCGTGGTGGAAATCGGACTGACGGCACGAGGAATCACCCCGCCGTCTGAGGGGAAATACATATCCGGCCATTTCAAAAAGACCTAAAATTTTTTTTCACAGGCAAGACCCAAATACCAAGGGGGTAATGAAGGAACTCGTCCTCCTCTTGGAGGGTTTTTAAAAGACGATCTTGCATCTACCCCGGGTTCCAAGTTTGGCAAAGCTGAAAAAAAATAAGGGAAGTTTATCCATCCTCCCCTCCTTTTATCGATTAAGAAAACCCTATGGCAACCCCTTGACTGTAGCGAGAATTTTGCTTCCCAATTTGTGTCAATGGCGCGACGCCCTTTGCTTTCCCCCAAAGTCTGGGAAAACGCGACAGGAACAGAGAGGCATAGATTTTTATCTAAGGGGGGGGAATTTAAATTTACTTTTTACACCTCGTAGCTTTTTCAAGCCATGAAGGTTTGTGGACACCCCCCCGGGGCCCAAGTGATATACCTTTGCATCTCTGTCACTAAGAGATGAGGTTAGATTTCTTGTTGAATCTATTGATATGGATTAAGGAACCTTCCCAAAAGACTGGGTGGGCGGTGGTGATCCCGATCCCTAAGCCTGGGAAGACCACTCCCTACCGCGTTTTCCCCCCCATATCCCTAACTTATGTGTGTGTAATTATTAAAAAAAATGGTAATATCGATTTATAGGGTTTTTTGAAGGGGGGGAAAAACTTTTTTCCCCGTTTCAGTGTGGATTCCGTAAGCATCACCCCAAAACGGAAGCGCTTTTTCCTTAGTCACCCATATCGGGGGTTTGCCTCTCGACAACACCATTCCATTTTTTTCGCCCTTAAAAAGGGGTTTACGACACCCCTTGGAGACACGGTATATTGCGTCTCTGTAAATTTTTGACAAAGAGGTCGTTTGCCTGTTTTCCTCCAGAGTTTCCTCCCAACCGGGGTTCTTAGATTTTCGAGTTGGAAACATACTGTCTTCTGAACCCTTTTCCCGGTGCATCCCCAAGGCACGTCTTGAGATGTACTCTGTTAGCTGTGGCCATAAAGGGTATTGTTGATGTACTGCCAGAGGGGATTGTTAGTACTTTTGTGGTATTTATAAATCTCTTTTTGCGCTTCCGGGTTTGTCGGTTCGAGAGAAGATTTAACTTGCTATGAAAAAGTTTGTGAATGGACCGAATCGGGGGCTTCCGGTTTTTCTCCAGCGAAGACTGTAGCGGTTCATTTTGCAGAACCCGTGGGTTTCACCCCGCCCAGACAGTTTTTTACGATAAGAAAATCCTGTGGGAAGAGACCCGTTTTTAGGACCTTTTTTGACAAAGACTGACTTGGTACCTCCCTTTCGGCTTCAGGACTGGCTGTCTTAAAAAACCATGGATCTACTGAAAGTCCTCTCGCACACCAGTTGGGGAAACTGACGCCACACCATATTTTCACGCTCACTTACCCTTTTCGAAGTTGAAGGATGTAAAGTGTAATCCTCTGCCACACCCCCCGACTGCGGATGTTGGTTTGGGACAATATGCACAGTAGTGCCCCCTTAGGTTTCAATCTGGGTTAAATCATTATTTTCTAGTAACCTTGAATCGCGTGAAAATCGGGTATCTTCAGATTCATACAAATGACATGCAAATGCTTTTAAAAACAAAATGCACCAAAATTCCCTTTTTTTTGGTAACTTGGTTCCCAATTTATACCAACATGTTTCAAAGACTTTAGCTCGTGAACAGTAAGAAAGGCAATATTCTAACCTCGCGTTCGAATTACAAAAATGCTCAACATTTTCCCTTAATAAAAGGCATGTAAATGAGTGAAAGAGTTATTTATGGGCAAAAGTAATAACCCTACAAATCGCCAAAGTTACGCAAAATAACGCTACAAAATCAAAGCAAAACTCAAAAAAATTTATATAAAAATTATATATTAGTAAGTTTTCAACGAAAATTTTACAGGAAAATATATTACCATTTACCCTTATCACAAAAACTCATAGGCAAAACAACTAAAAACAAAAGTTAAGTAATCCTATATAACACAAAACTAACAAGGCAACACTAACCGAAACTTTCTGGAATATACAGTGGGACGCGAGTTTGCCGAGCCCGGGCTGTTTGGGGGAGGAGGTGTGCCCCTCCACCAAAGCGGCAACCGTACTTTTAAGTTAAACCCCGCTTTTACAACACAGTGGGCCCCCACCCAGAGTCATGATGAAGGGTTTAGCGACGACCTTCGTCGACTGAGGAAAGGTTTTCCATAAAAGGGGGATTTTTCGGAACGAAGAGCGCAACGCGGCGAAAGGGGCGGCACGAAGACAGGGTTTCGTGCCCCTTCGTCGCGTTGGGTAAGTGTAGTGCTTAAATGTTTAATAGCTGTTGGGCACACTGGAAAAGAAACTCAGATTCCACTGGGAAGGGTTTAATTTTTTAAATTTAAAAATATCAACATTAAATGAAAAAAAGATTTGAACAATAATATTACATTTGGGTTTAAGGCAGCGCGCTAATGCAGTGCGCGCTGGTAAGGGGTGAATGTTGAGATGGTTTAGTTACATGTTGGTTAATTATAGTTACTTAAAAACATAAAATAAAGGGTATGAAATTTTACATGAAAAATAAAAATTAAACAAATAAAAGTTTTTTAAAAGTTGGGCTGCAACCACGTTTTCTCTGGGCAGTGTAAGGGGGGAAATTTGTTTTTTTTGGGGTACCTCTCACCGGTACCCCAGGTTTAAAATCATGCTCTAGATTTTTTCCATCGGGGAAATATAACCCAAAAATCCGGCAAGCGTGTAGATTCGGAACCGTGTTTAAATACAATACAAGAACAACGCCCAGCACTAAAAAAAAATTGAAAGAAAAAATGGAGAAAAGTTATGGGCTACTTTTTTAGCCCCATTTTCGTACAATTGATTTATTTTGCAGATTTGCTAAATGATGCATACTTTTTTTTCCCCGAGGATGATTTTGGGCCCCGTTTTTTTTTCAATGTCAAATGGTGGTTTTAGAAAACTACTTGGCAATAAGGGTTTTATAAGCCAGACGGTCGCCGCACTAGGCTGCAGCGTCACTCATACAATACAGCGGGGATCGGGTTCGCTTTTTAGGTATATAACTAACTCTGTGGTGAGTTATTTTTTTAGAATAAACCCTTAATTAATAAAAAGGGGGGGGGGGGTTTGGGGGGGGGGGGGAAATTTGGGGGAAAAGGGGGGGGGAAAAAAGACCAAAAGGGGGGAAGGGGGAAGGGCGAGAAAAGAATTAATTATTAACCCGTCTGATATAAACGGTTTGAAGGGAGACTAAGGGCATAAAAAATAAGGGGAAGCTACAAACGTAGACATAACGGGTAAATTTGGGTTTTTAAATACCACTTTTCAATCCCCCCCTTGGAATTTTTTACCCCCTTTTAAAACCTTTTGAAAAAGAAAGTAAACAAAATAAAACTCAAATCGGGGGAAAAAATTTTTCCCGATTATGATATTATTGATTTAGGTTAACCTAAAATTTAAATCCAAAAAATTCTAAACATTGATGAGAAAACGAAATTATCATGAAAGTAATAAAATCCCCCCTTTTATTTAAAATCCCTTTAAAATTTCTCCAAAAATTTAAAAATGGGGACGAGTTTTAAGTGAATACTAAGTTCATGTAAATTTCTTCAGTCTCATAATGGCATTTCTTTTTGTTTTACATTTTTTATTGATATTATAGAGCAAAAATTTCCAAAGATGGCAAAGATTTTAAAAGATGTATATAATTTATACAGATTACCAATATTTGGTAGGGAAAATTACCGTAAGCGGGCAAAACAGGGGCAAGTGCATTTGTTGGTCCCCACGCTCCATCTCCCCGTCTGTCGCCTGCACAACGAGGGCTTTTACGTCACTGCAAGGAAAACCCAACTCAGATTAAATGTCCCATTTCCCTATCAAAGCATATTTTTGGGGAAGAAATCGTTTTGAAAGCAATTTTTAATTACGAAACTTTGGAATTTGAAAAAACTTTCAAATTATCATTACTTTTGAGGGGGTAGCGGAGCTGTCCACACCACGCTGGTGTGGGATAGGAAAAAAGGGAAAAAAAACGGGCATGCCTGTCGAGGGGGACCGGGGAAAGATCAGAGCCGAAAAGGGATGGGTTTTCCCAGTGAAGGGGGACAGCCGCAGACCGGGGTACCGTCTAGTAGTAGATGCTGTAAGCAAAAGGCTCCGGGAAGAGAGAAAAATTCGAAAGAGGGGAGGACCTGCTGGGATAAACCAAACTGGGAAGAGTTTTCCCGTGAAGAACGCGCAGAAAAAGTGAGGGAATGTGCCCCAGGGGACGTCAGTGGAAGAAAAACTTGAGGTTTGAACTTTGCAAGTATGATTTCTGTCTTTCTTTTGGAGAGCCCTAAGAGGACGGTTTTTTTAGTGACCCCCCAGTAAAAAACCATTTGTGGTAAGGTATTGGGGCTGGGTTTTGGCCCATGCCCCTTGAAACCGTGGGGTTTTTGGGTGTCGCGGCTTTCCCCCCACATTTTCTCCCTATTTAGATACAAAAAAAGACTCATTAGGATTATTACGGGCACATTTCTATGAACATACTCAACCTCTTTTTAAACAATTACACTCACGTAAAACCCTTTTTGATATTAATAAACCTTGAAATTGCAGTATATATAGTTCGCAAATAATCTCAACTGTGAAATATAGCCTTACTACATACAACCCCATCACAGCTTATCCAACCACGCACGACCATCATAACATCCGTATACCAATTGCTCATCTTAACAATTTTTTCAACATTCACTATCCTATCGTTTGTCCCAAAACGTGGAATGCTATCCCTGTCATATAAAAACTCTACCCTCGGACTATCTTCTTTAAAAAACAACTAAACAAGTACATACTGGAACAATACTACATGCAGTTTTGACAAGTAATAATAAAACTCATGGATATTGTTGCATGTTGTAGGTAATGTATCTGTGTACAAGTGCTGTGTCGGTTTATTATGTGTAAGTTAACTATGTGATTATATGTATTCTTGGAGTTGTGCCATCCTTTGGTGTCCGCTAGTCCAAAGGGTTTGGAAGGGTTGGGAGTATATAGATTTTTAAATATACCTCATCAAGAATGTATTTTACTCTTGAGGTCTCACCTATAACCATATTTTCATCTACTGCCCAAAAAGCATGCTTTATATGGGCTGGGCCTTAATGTTCTTGAAAAATCTTAAACTATTTTGTACCGTTTATAAGGCATGAAATCAAATGTTTCCAGAGTTTCAAATGTTGTCCTTGTTTGTTGAGGGATTTGAACTCAACCTGGATTGTAGTGACTCAGTGAGAGCTACTGCTCTTCGGCTATGTTTGCATGCTTTTCTTCGAAGCGGATTCTTCAAAAAGCAGCGGCCGTTGGAGCCGCAAAAGAGACGACGGTTGGCGAAACATAAGAACGCTGCTGGGCCAATGCAAGTGTCCGGGGACCCTAGAGCCCCCTGGTGGGGCCTACGAGGTAAACGCCTTTTTTTGTGGGTGTTGGTCGCAATGGGTTTGTACAAAGGTCCTGTAGGCAGAGCCCTTTGCTTGACCCGCGTCGAGATGTTGCCACAATAGGTTGAGTGCGCCTCGAGCAGTTTGAAATCGAGCTGCTTTGGTGGTGTGCCGATGTGGCAGACCTGCCGAGGAACCGCTTTTCTTTTGCCCTTTTGTATGCCAAGAGATATATTCAACCTGGATGCCAATGTGAGTGCTGCTGGATGACCCGAAACACGGCTTGCTCCCAGTGGAACCAGGCTGCTTAAGGAATGAAACGTTGTCGAGGGTGGTACAATAACCCTCTTTTAGCCTGTGCGGCTGGACAGGCATGCAGGATTAGCTTGAATAAAGGGTAATAGCCCCGGATTGGGTATGTCTCTTCTGCAAAGCTCTCAATCGGCTGCAATGCGGAGGGCGAACAATGGACAAGACTGGCATTGTGACACCCTGCTCACCAAGTTTTCTATCATGAAATACTAGACCTTCTTTGGCGCATGCAGCCAACAGGCCACCTGCAGGACCGGCCTGAGCTCGAGGGAGAGATGTACAAGCCGAGCCGACTCCTCTGCTGAGACGAGGGCTATGGTTTGGATTTCAACGCACTTTCCACTCTCGAATGAGCTTCATGGGGTGACCGTAACCCAAGCCGGTCCTTATGGCAAAGACGGTTAAAGATGGTGAGTATTATTGAATCATGCCACCCCATGCCGACAAGATGCTGGCTGTGCTGATAGTGACGAGAAAACTCCAGGAACTATTGGTGTATTGCGGGGCTGGGCTGCTGTTGCTCTACGGGGCGAAAGCCAATCGAGGGCAACAGGCCGCACACCCTGTCGAACAACAGATAGATTTTGCGGTAAAAAACTTTTTCCACCTGCATCCGCTAACAGCCGTGTTTACGTCTGGGAGAGAAACTGGGAACGTTAGAAATAAGGCTCTGTAGCTCAACTGAAAGGAGCGTTCTCTTTTATGGAAGAGATTGGGTTGGCAGGAAATGACTTGGAGGGCTAGTGTAGAATAGCTAACCATAGATCTCAAATCTTCGCCTGCAGTACCAGACCGAGCCCAGAGCTGGGAGAGTTCTAATGAGTGCCACATGGCAGGCAGAGTGCTTATCCCTCTTTGAGTGGTTTTACGTGCTTCAAAGCGCCCTGAAAATTTTGTGCCGTGGGGTAGTAGTAAGCAGGTAGGTTAGTAATTATTATTATTGATTGGTGTTCAACTATGTGTTCTGTGTTCTTTGTTTTTGTAATGGTTAGTGTTGGGTCCTGGAACACCTGGCTATCCACTCCCTAGGCAATACACTAATCCTTTAAACTCGACCTCAGCCTACGCCAGATGTTCTCAGGTGTTCAGGCGTCAGGTCATCATGTCGTCAGGTCTCGAGTATCGTGGAACTTTATAAGGAAGTCTCAAGCAGAGACAGTCACTTAGACACAGACCTCGGTACTAGCAACTCACCAGTCTTCAAGTCACCAAGTCACATCCAACCACGGCAGGAGCAACTCACCAGTCCGCGAGTCACCTTACCTGTTACCTTTACCCAGAGTTAATAAACGACTATCAAAGCGAGTATCTGGTTCTGCTCACGCCTAAAGTGACATACCAAATCACCTTACACCTGGGACGCTTCGGTATCTGTAACAGGTTATCTTCTGTTCTGCTTTCCGCGCCGCCACATCGTTCCTCCAGGCTTCATCATCCAGACAGCCAGCCAGTCATCCACCAGCCAGCCAGCCATCCAGACAGCCAGCCACCAGCCAGCCAGCTAGTCATCCACCAGCCAGCCAGACAGCCAGTCATCCACCAGCCAGACAGCTAGTCATCCACCAGTCATCCACCAGCCAGCCAGCCAGCTAGTCATCCACCAGCCAGCCAGACAGCTAGTCATCCACCAGCCAGCCAGACAGCTAGTCATCCACCAGCCAGCCAGCCAGCCAGCCACAAAGCTAGGTACACAGACATAGTTATATTTTTTATTTTTTTCCATTTCAAGATCCTTCAACCCTAACATAAGAACATAAGAATGGTAATGGCTAACATGGTATGGTTGTCCTACTTGCCTTTACATCCTTACCTGTTGTCTTATAAGTCATTTTCTAACAACATGTAGGTGTGTGTGTTGTGTGTGTGTGTGTGTGTTTGTTGGGAAGGATAGTTTTTTGGCCTGCTGTAAAATAAAATGTTGATTTCAACTACTTAAGTCATTTTCTAACAACATGTAGGTGTGTGTGTGTGTTGGGATGGATAGTTTTTTTGCCTGTAAAATAAAATGTTGATTACAAGATCTCTTCCCTTGATTTCAACTAAGTCATTTTCTAACAACATGTAGGTGTGTGTGTGTGTGTGTGTGTTTGTTGGGATGGATAGTTTTTTGGCCTGTTGTAAAATAAAATGTTGATTACAAGATTTCTTCCCTTGATTTCAACTAAGTCATTTTCTAACAACATGTAGGTGTGTGTTTGTTGGGATGGATAGTTTTTTGTCCTGTTGTAAAATAAAATGTTGATTACCAAAAAAAAAAAAAAAAAAAAAAAAAAAAAATCTTCTGTGCGCCTGTTCCTTTTTTGCGTACCCTGACTACACTAAACCTTTCATTCTTCAACACTGACGCTAGCTACACTGGTACTCGTTGCAGTACTCATGCAAGACCAGATGGTAACAACGCCCCATCCGCGGTATGGCCTCTCGTGCCACTTACAAGGCATAGAAAACTTACGCCAGATGACATAGATCGAAGCCCTTGCAGTCCATTTGGTCCTTAAAGGAAGTTTCGGTTAACTCCTTTCATTGGCTATCCTATCAAGGTCCCTTACGGATCATAAACCCGTACTTTCACCTCTTCAAGGCCAAGACCAGTCAGGACGCATGGCTCAATGGTTACTTACAATTCAAGATTTCTGCCTGAGTTTGGCGTAACATTCAAGTTGCAGCTGATGCTCTTTCTCGCGACTGTGGCCTTACATGTCCTGTTACCACGCAAAACATCCACATTTGACAAGCTTTTTCTCACGATGATCTCTACACTGCTCAACGCAATGACCCCACATGGTCAAAAGTCATCTATTACCTTGAATCAGGTGAGACTCTGACATTCCTAAGGTTCCTTCTCTTTCCATTACCGTCCTCAGAACAGTTGCTTAACAAAGCAACCACACGTACAGGTAAGCATGAACCTCTCGTATCAATCCCCCAACTTAAATCATTCCTCCAACTCATGTCCAGTCCTGTCCTTGAACTAATTCATGATACACCCAATGATTCACGTTCCTTGCGACGGAAAAGTCACTTTCACACGCTAGACGTTAAAATTCTTCTGGCTACCATTAGCAAGGTTTATCAAATGACTACATTGAAGTATGTCATAGGTTGCAAGCACTAAGGTGATATAATGCTCATGTTCCACATTCTCATTTCTCCTGTGCCTTCAGCACATTGTAAGTTCTTGGCATTGATTTGTTGAAACTCCCCCTTACTGAACGTGGAAATCATATTTAATGGTTGCCTGTTGATCATTTTTTTCACGTTTTTTCCATTTATTGCGCCACTGCCCTAACAAATCAGCCAAACAGTGGCACGTGCATTTCTTGATCAGGTGATTTTGTCCTTGTCACTACTGCCCAAGGTTCTGTTTGTCTGATAACGGCACTGAGTTTGTTAATCATTTCTTGATTCCTTGTGCCAATATTCAATATCAGGAAGTTTAAAATGTTCTTGCTTACCGCTCCAGTGCTAACGGTTTGGTGAGAACGTTGCACCGTAAAATCCTCAACACTTTACGCTCCATTATTCCTGACACTGACCCCTTGGGACACACTATGCTCCTCAAGTGGATGCTTTCTTCTCGAATGTCCACATCAACAAAGTCTGTCTCTGAGAACAACCACATTAACATTCTGTTTGCTCAGGACAAATGTCTTCCTTATGATCTTTTGTCCAAGCCTTCTAAGCCTATATACAACTATGATGACTTTGTCAAGACTAAGGTTCACACGTTCCAACAAATACACCAACGTATCCAACAATCACTTGCTCTCTCTAAAGCTGATATGCTCCTATATCACAATAAGTCAGCTTCCACATTTACACTTGACGTAGGTGACATTGTGTATTCCCTTGTTGCAATCAAACACTCCAAATTAGACCCTAAGTTTGACGGCCCCTTCCGGGTCATAGCTCAGGAACATGGGAATAAGGTTCAGTTGCTTCACTTAACAGACGGCACTAGGAAAGTTGCCCACCTTGATTCTCTTAAGAAAGTTTCCAAAGGCCTTAACTGTGAGGACCCTAACCCCGTTCCTGCTGAATCTCACCTCCCTCAATCACAGCCTCAACCAGCTACTTCTACTACTCCTTCACCAGCTCCCCAATCCTCTAGCCACCGCTATTTCCTCCGTAGTAGTGAGAAGTAACTCCTTCTGTTTCTCTCTTTTCCATGTACCTTATGATGTCATTTTGTACATAGGATTGTATTGTCTCAATAATTTTTTTTTTCGTACTCATATGTCTGCGTACCATGCCGGTACCTTCCACGATTTATGTTTTCCACATTATTTTTTACGAGTACGTATCCTTTTCCTGTGTCCTTCTCCTATTTTCTATTCTAATATATATAGATAGGTATGTTTTGTGTCCATTTATATTGTGTCCCGTCTCCTTTGTTCAGTTTCATGATTATTCCTTTTGTCGAGATGAGGACATCTCGGGTAGCGTCACCGAGCATATGTAGGTTAGTATTAGTAGTATTATTGGTGTTCAACTATGTGTTCTGTGTTCTGTGTTCTGTATGGTTGATGTTGGGTCCTGGAACACCTGGCTAATCCACTCCCTAGGCAATACACTAATCCTTTAAACTCGACCTCGGCCTACGCCAGATGTTCTCAGGTGTTCAGGCGTCAGGTCGTCAGGTCTCGAGTATCGTGGCCCTTTATAAGGAAGTCTAAAGCAGAGACAGTCACTTAAGACACAGACCTCGGTACTAGCAACTCACCAGTCTTCAAGTCACCAAGTCACATCCAACCACGGCAGGAGCAACTCACCAGTCCGCGAGTCACCTTACTTTTACTTTACCAAATTTTAATAAACGACTATCAAAAGAGTTACCTGTTTCTGCACCTAAAAGTGAATACCAATCACTTTACAAAAAACCATATTGTTGCCCAGGGAAGGTTCCTGCTCAGGGCATTTGATGGTTTGTGCGACTACGGCCTTTATATTTTGGCCCCACTGGCGCCCTCAGTGTAACGCTGACTGACCCAGTTTTGGAAGGAAGTGATTGACATCACGACAGAACAGGAGACGTCAAGTCAAAGGACACAACGAAAGCCCTGAAGAATGCCAATTACGATATAGTTTTTTGGGAGCCTTGGCAGGCAGGCAGGTACACAAGTCCGGCTAATAACCGGCAGTTGATGTCTGCTGCGCTAAGGCTTGTTGAAGGAGGCATGTTGCGCCAGGGCGGAACTCTTGTTATGTACATTGAGGCAGCGGATGCCTGTGTGACACACATGACAGAGGTTTTGGCCTCGGCCTTCAAGGAAGTGAAATATGACAACCAGCGTGTCCCCGCCCACTTATGAACGTCGCAGGACACAAGTGGAGCTGCCCCGTGAGGGTCTCGCCTGTCCCTAACAACAGGTTTTCATTGGAAGCCTTGGTGCTTCCTTAAACTAGCCCTCTGGGGGCGTGGCCGGAAAGTTTGCCTACGGAAAGCTTGCCTACGGACAATTTGCCTACCGGAAAGTTTGCCTACCGGACATTTTGCCTACCGGACATTTTGCCTACCGGACAATTTGCCTATGGACACTTTGCCTCAGTATTTCCACAGGAAAAATTTTCTTTCCCTTGGTAGTTAGGTAGTTAATTAGCAAATGTCCGAGCAGTTCGTAGGCAAAATGTCCGGTAGGCAAACTGTCCGTAGGCAAATTGTCCGGGTACCCTCTGAGGGCCCCCTTGTGTCTCTGGTCTACGCCAGTTACCAGCAGGTTTCGACTCCGTATCACGCCAAGAGACGCTAAGGGCGAAGAAATGAATCTGCAACAACGTTGGACAACGCGGTAAACAAACAAAGACATCCAGGGGGCATCAAGACGTACCTCCATGTTAAAAACTTAACACTGTCATCAGCTGTTTGGGTATACGCGGAGAATTGGACGTCACAGTGGACGTTAACACACTAAAAAAAGGCAACTGCCTAAGGGTGGTGTTTTAAAGAAGCTACTTTCCTAAAAATACTCATAAATTGGTATATTGATGTTTTCTGACTAAAGAAATGACAGGGCAAGTCCTACTCGACTCGATGACTCAAAACCTCGGTGCGGCATCTGCGGCGCCAATCTTGCTCACCTGAAAGATTGACGCAATAGTTCAGCAATGTGCATTTTGCACGACTTTCCGCGGGATAAGAAGGGCCCTGGGCCAGAGATCGCACTCGAAGGCACTTCCCATGATTTGGGATACAAGACAGGAGCTGGCGGCACACTGAAGCACAGCTGCCATCAGAGAAAAGTTTGCCGAGTATTTGGTCCTCCGGAGGGCAGACTTGCGGGCCAGAGTACATTGTACGTAGGGGCCAGCAAAACCCCTAGCTCTAAGGTCTTGTTCTATGGCTTGTACCAAGAGTCTTTTGGCGGTCGAGCGACAACCGACGAAGGGTACCTGCGAGGGATATTTTTGGAACGAAGACCCAACGACGACGGTCACAATCAAAGACCATTTTTCCCGGGTGTCTTCCCCCGAGACCTTTGCCTTTGTCTTTGTTTCCGAAAAAGAATCCCTCTCATGGTATCTTCGTTGGTCGGTTCTTCGCACGCGCTCGGCCACCATAGACATCTTGGTACAGCCTATTTTTTGTCACTGAGGAAGTCAGTCTTCACTTCGGGGGAGGTTGAAGTGACCAAAAGGCATTTCCCCAGGCCAAGCTTGGGGCGAGAGAAAACTCGATCGCTTCCTGTTCTTTGTCATATATTATCATCTTGGGCCGGGCGCTTTCCATCGCCCACCCTAAAAACGACACTCCGGTGTCGTGTGAGCAGCAGTCCTGTTTACGAGGTGCAGCCCTTTTACTACAAAGACTGTTGATAAACAAAGCCGCCGGTCGCTTGTCAGTGATGCCACACTTTACCGTGAGTACATCTTTCGCTTGTGACTGAATGTTCGCTAAATCTACGTCACACTAGGCATTACGATGCGCATATGTGTGCGGCAAGTATGCGAACGGAAGTGTGTTCCACACTATTTGACGTGATCCGCGCATTACTTCCCGCAGCACATAAATGCGGGCGAGAATTTACTGAATCATAAAATTGCTGACTTGTACCAGAGAGAGCCAGATGCTACTGATGCCGCATTCCTACTCTATTTCGGGGGGGGGGGGGGGGGGGACGACGACAGCGAAGGACCTCAGAACCTAAAAACACTAGTGGCGATCTTAGTGTAGCCCGTTAAAACATCTTTCGCACCCCCGTTTGATTTTTTTGCAATTTGTTCATTTATGCCATAAATGACACAGATGAAGACACAAAATGACACTCCCATAGCCCCTTCAAACTGTCCTGAAAGCATGGATGTAGAAATGAAGTTTTAAACGCCACAACACGTCCTTAAATAAAAAAAATAAAAACCTGTCCTGACGATTTAGTGTTATCTACGGTAATACTTGTACACAGGTCGGAAATGCTTCAGAAAGCTCCACCAACTAAAGCCCCGCAAGGATATGACTCGTCTCTCAGCCACTACCCTACAGTGGCCTAAAAATCTTCCAACAGCCTCCCAAAAAACATCAAGACATCACGCGCGCTCCGTAAAGAATTAAAATCCCGGTATATTTTATCTAGGCCGAAATTGCTGCACATTTGGGAGTGTGGTTTCTGCAACAAAGTATGCTTTTTTTTGGGCCCCGGGAAAACCAGAAATTAACTTTCTAAGTGTTCTTGTATATCTTTTCCTCCCCCGAAACAAACATAACCTAACAAAAAAAATTTCCAGCAAACTGAGATGCAAGACATTAATGATTGCCAAAAAACTCGTATTTAGCGCTGGGTAGTTGATGCTCATTGGCTAAGAATCTGAGGCGCGCGTTATAAATTGGCGGTTGAAACCTACTCCTGACCGATGCCACTCTGATCCCCCGCTCTTTTCTCTTGTCCCCTCAGTCGTATGGATTTGCCTGCTATTATGAAATGGCAACCAAGACAATTCATCTTGCCACTAATATGGGCACATCATGCCAATTTCTGATACACACTACATACATGAACGTCCCTTCACTACCATTGCACCCCTATATGGACCACAGTTCATCCAAAAAAAAATTCTTATAGGGGCCCACATACTAGCAGACCTCCAGAGATGGTAAAAAGTATCCAGCACCGCAATAAAACACGAAACCACTTATGATATGATGTAGTGACACCCATTGACGGCGATGACGGGCTTTATCTGGCCGTGTCCTCTATACCAAGATCTAATATTTTGCTCTATATTTAAACTGGTAACTGAGGACGAATCAACATCTCTCTCTCTGATATGTCGATTGTCACCGGGAAGTGCACCAGGAAGGATGGGGGCCCCAAAAAATAATTTTTAAAAAGATTTGAATAAAATATTTATATTTTCCTTACTTATAGGTTAAATACAAACTATTTATCCAAACCAATGGCCGACGCCACCGAAAATTTTTGTAAAATTCTAGTGTTTGCCCATACTCTCCCATTTTCCCCCCAAAACTATTTGGGGCCTGTGGAATGCGGGTTTTCGGGTGGGAAAAATTATGCGTCGGAAACACGTAATATAAGAGTGTTTAGGGGGGTAAAATTCCCTAGATCCCGGGGTAATTTCCTTATATATTGAAAAATTTGCCTAACCAAAATAACCTAACATAGCGGAGGGCTTGACCCCCCGATAACCTAACCTACCTAACCAAATTCTAACCTAACCTACCCAAACCCTCCTAGCGGGGGGTGGGTTCTCGACACTTCGATATCAGTCTGTGAGGATCGTGGGGTTTTCACACGTCCCTGGACTCAGAAGAAATCAAATTTAATTTTCTCTAGGTCTATGGAATTTTTATAACTTCCATAACTGAAAAAGTATGTGGTTGCGACGCATATTTTGTACCCAGCCATATATCCTGCATTCTTCCAGGTCCCCAAGCTTGTTTATGGGAGAAGGGGAGTATGGACAAACCTAGAATAATACTAATCTTTTTAAATCATTTTTATCTTTGGGTGTCGACGCTGTAAGGTTTAAAAAATGTCTGAGAATACCCCCCAAAAACGGGCATGAAAATGTTAAATCCGTACCGTAATACCCGGGATTGGGAAAAAACCGTACGATACCGGTATCTTAACTGATACCGGGGGGGACTTTCGTACTATTCCCGAAAACCGGTATCGGCAATACCCCGGGATTATGTTGATACCGCACAACCCTAGAACGTTACTGATGCGCATCAACCCCTTAACCAGTGTTGCCAACTCAAACCCCTTTATTTTTGGTCATAATATCCATACAGAAACCATGAAGTCCCTACGTGTCCCTACGTACAATGCCGATATCCCCGGGGCCTGTCCCTACTGAATTTAAAAAAAATTAAAACAAGAAATGCACATAACGTTTTTTATAAAGTGCAACTTTAGAGACAAGATTAATGATGATCGAAAAAGTTTTTTACAGCGAGTTAAACGAGGCTATATTATAACGTTGACGTGGCCCCAAAGGGGGTGGCAGTGCCGAGTGCCAGCCAGCTCCTTTCCGAAATCCGGAGTTTTGGGCACGGAACGGAAAGAGTGGGAGCTTCGTTGCGGGTCTGGGCGGGAAGCCAAAAACAAAGTTAGTTGCGGGCCCGCAACGACCCTCTCTCCGAACTTCTTTTCCCTTTCACGAAAGCTACAAAGCTCCCTCAGTCGGTCGTTAACGCGTTTGGAAAGGGGCTGACTGGCTAAGACGAGTAATGACGTCATCAAGCTCATCATCATCCCAGCCAATGACAAACAGTTTTTAAAAACTTCTCGACCCAAACACAAATCAGCGGACATATTTCCGGGCAAGAATGGCATGCCAACTGCCTCTCCCCGCCTTCTTTCTCCGTCATCTCAAACTAATTCTCGTTTATTCGGGAAAGCTTTCGTTTTAAGGAGTTTTAATGTATCAGATAGTAAGATGTATAAGTAAGGAGCCTGTGTTGCTAGTGTTTTGGTGGTAGAAGGTGTGTGTGGTGGGTTGAAATAGTGAATATTTGTGATATGGGGAGGCCCCGCGGCAAGGCCTCTCCGTCACTCTGCCCCCGCCATCAGTCCCTCATCATAACATCTTTAAATCCCCCCTTATTTAAGGTGACACACACGGTGCTACATTGATTTAGATAAAGACAAGTATTATAACATCTCACCATAATCACTAAGTTGTATAATAACGAGCAATAAGACGTTTAATCCGGCCCAAACCACAGTGGCGGAGAAGCTGGCGGGTCCAGCCCCCACACTCAAAAGTTTTGAGTAAAAAACCCCCAGTTATCCGCCTCACCTGTGCCTTCCTGAAGAAGACAGTCAGCTCCCACGCTTTTGATAGCACCATAGGATATCACCAGGGATCATAGGATTCCTCAAGGGGTTCTCGCTCCCCTACTAAATATTTCCAAAAACATCTATCCCTTGGTGAAGTTGGGGTTATATCCACCCCACGGGCTTCATCCCTGCTGCTGCTGCTGCTGCCGAAGGCCGCGCTGCCAGACGTAAATGAGTCCCTTGCTTGTAATTCATCTCTTTCTCATATATCTGATAATACCATCCAAATCAATCATATGTCTACATTCACTTATAAAAAGATATTTCTAGCATACCAAGCAAAAATGAGCATGCCTGGAGACTTCCGACCTCTGCTAATACCGGGCTTGAGCAGTCGTTGGCCAGTGTGCACGTTAACGACGAAACCAACGACTTTTCCGCGCTGTGGGGTTTCCCTCGTTGGACTAACGACCAAAAAAGGTCTTTAAGGTGTTTTGTGGCTTCTGGCCCTGGGTGCTGGAGTGCGGGAACGGTAACCGGGTTGCAATGCGGCCGGGAGGGGGGCGACATGTTGTGGTGTTGTTTCGATCTGCGGGGTGGTTCGAAGCGAGGCAGTAGTATTATCCTTGAAGGGTTTAGGGCAATCAGCATTTGTCGAATAGCATAAGTGGAAGCACGGGGAGCAGCAGCTTTCTTGGAGAGCTAGGGCGAGCAGGGGGCTTGCCAGGGTGAGGGAAGGAGTAGGAGCGGCGGTGACGTCAGGAGAGAGGCGGTCTGAAGCAACAGATTATCTTGTCTTGCGAGGATGGTTCGATGCAGGTTCACTGATCTATCACTGGCGAAGGGCGAGGAGAGTGGAACTTGGCCCTGCCGTTAGAGTGGGGCAATGACTCAGAAATAACGCAGAAAGGGGAGAGGCAGAAATAAAGCTTAAAAAAAACCTAACAAAAACAGACTGCCACAAGGCAGAAACACAGCTACCTGACGGGGAATGGTAAACTCGTCCAGCACTATCCCACAGTGTCAGAGGGCTAAACGGGCCGCCGTCTAAACGGCGTCGTACCAGCCCTGACGCTTGCCCCTCTCGGGCTAAACCACGGCTATCAGAGTCCCTGCGGCCCCTCTCCACAGACCTTTCGAGTACCCCTCTAAGTGCCCCCTCATGTAGTGGGCCTACGATGTCTGTGAAGCGACTCTTACAAGGGCAGAGGTGCTGGCAGAAACTCGTGAAACACCAGCAGCAAATTTTCCTCGGGGGGGAATGTTTATGCTAGCGAGGTGAACAACGAGCGAGCGTGCTCTCCCCCCCGACTGCTCGTGGAAGACTGAAGCAGGGTTGCCAGACAGCCTGGTCTAAAATCCCTATATATTCGGGGGGAAAAACCCAGAAATCCCCATTTCATATATTTCCATACTTGTTCTAAAAATGCTGAAATATATGCTACATAGCTACGCCACATGTAAATACAAATTGCTATGTTGATTTTCATGTTGATTTAATTATATTAATTCTACTTTGTTTACATAATATATTACATTACACATGAAGTTAGCATAATAACTTTTTTTTATAATCATCACAAGGACTGCAAAACAAAAAAAAGGGAGTAATAGGATACAGCCTCATGAGCATTTAATAAAAAATACATTTTAAAAAAATGTTCTACTTTAGGCTGATGGGGATGATAAATATCCTTAAATTGCTAGAAATATGATACAGAAATAAATGAAATATTAATGCTCTTAGCTTCTTGGGAACTTAAATAATCCAACTAATATTCTGGACATACTGTACTAAGCCAGAAAGAAAGAAAAGAATAAACTAACTATATAATATCATCACTACTACTAAATAATAACTACATGCATACTAAATATTATCATCACTCGAATCATCATGTTCATGGTATTTGTAGAATTGAAGTCATCATGTTGACTAGTTTATCATTTACAGCAAAAATTTAAACATTCCCGGCCTTTCAAAAACCGCTTTGAATGCAGAAAATCCAACTAGTTCTGGTTGAGAGTTTGTTTCTTAGTTTTTTTTTTATAATGTTTTACAGATGAAAATATCCTTTCTGCTGTGGCACTAGAATGAGGAAGACGCAATAGTCCCAGAAACAAAACTTGACAAATTTGGAAAAATGGGGTTTCATCACCACTCTTTATTTCTCTAACAGTCTCCCAGAAGCCTTCAACATCATTGATTTCTGAATCAGCAGGATCGGTGTTTCTTAGTACTCTCCATTCTTTGTCTAGGTGATTTATTTTGTCAGGGCCTACAATTCCAGGAAATACACTAGCCAATGGACCAATGGAGACCACATTTCTTGACTTACTTCTTTGGGATCAATGAACTCAAATTACTTCTTCCTTGCCGTCGGTTTAACCTCATGTTTTCTTTTTAACCTTCATATTAATAAAATTATTTTAAGCGATAAATACATATTTTTTTCAGAAGCCTCAAAAATCCCCCAAATCGAGAGTAAATGTCCCTATGTCCCCCTCAGTGCCCCGAAATCCCCAAATATAGGGACAAATCCCCAATCTGGCAACTCTGGACTGAAGGGTTTTGGGAGTGGTAGTGATGCCAACCAGGGTTGTGAACTTTAGTGGCCCACATTGTCGTACCGGCCACCAAAAATTATCGTATTTCCAGATGGATTATCGTACAACCTTAGTTAAAATAATATAGTCAGTAGATAAGTATATACATCATTGAATTCACATGCCCCATATACAAATATTTTATTTTTTACTAAATATATAATATATCCAAACATGACCCCAAAATTCCCTGTTAATTTATTTTTTCCAAAAAAAATGAAATTAAATATAATTTTATTTTATTTAGTAACACATATAATGACTCAAAAGAAGCTAAACTCGAGAACTCTACATAGCTTATTGTTAGAGTAGGGGGTCTCACCAATAAAGGTTGCACCGCTCGGGAATCGAACCCGGGACTTCCGCTTGCCGGGCGGCTGTGCTTCCCGTTACACCACGGGAACTTCTAGTGACAACCCACACACTTATCATCCATCCTCAAAAGAAAAGAGGAATTCCTGTTCCTCCTCTATTCTTTATCCCCTGTGTCAGCTGGCGCTTATAATGATAGTGTGTCAGTTGTCATCGAAATTCATATCATGTGTAGGATGCAAGCAACACAATCTCCCTTTTCCCTTACACACTGCGCTGCTGGAAGAGAACCAAGTAGGGTTCGCGTTAGAAGTCAGTGTCTTACCTTTGTCTTGGTAAGGTTAATCTTTCTAAATACCCTCTCACAATCTGCGTTCTAATGCGGCAAGCAACGGTCCAAATCCATGTCATGCAAAGGACCAAAAGTCAAACTCAAAACTCTCTCTCTCTCTCTCTCTCTCTCTCTCGCGGAAGTTGACAGCGACAGATTTTTTTTTTTTTTTTTTGCGATGACAATTTTTGTATGACTTTATAATGTAATTATATTTGTGAGTCAATTATCGTATTTTCGTGTACGATTCTCAACCATGCATCGTACATCGTACGGATAGTCAAATTATCGTACAAATACGATAATTACACTGGGGAACAATTTGAAAAAAAAAATTTGTTGAGTTAGATTTTTGAGCTTATTTAGACTAAAATTGGCATGCTGATTCCAAATCTGTAGTCAGTTTTTTTCTAGCACGTCAAGTTTTTTCTCCACAGCTTACCCTCCAGATAAGCAAAATTCCACTTGTGAGCTGTAGTAAAACTTGCCAGCTGATTACGATTTGACTCATCGAGAGCTATGTGGCAACTTGTTTGTGCAGTTACAATTGAGACAGTGCGGTGAGAGGTATGTGCAGCTCCCAATAGGTCAGTACTATCAATATCTGCAAACAGAAAGCTAGGATAGTAGGAATTAGGAGGATTTGTTATGGTTTTTCTCTTAACCTTGTAACAACATACCATTGTAATTTCTATTTCGTTTTATGCTGTTTTTTTTGTTTTCAAAGCTTGTAACTATTCCAGCTTAGTGTTTTATTTACAGAGGTATATATTTCTTTTGTTCAGATCATGTCTGCTCCTGCTACGTCTCGTCGTAAATGCCTAAACAAACCCTGACTCCTTCTGCTATATATGTGGTAGTTTCACCATTCCAAGTCAGAGGGACAAGCATCAGCGTATTTGTCAAACAAGCATATTTCGCATATTTTAAAGTGAAACTCGTGATCAAGACAAGCTATGGGCCCCTCACAAAGGGGTGCAAGAAGTGTGTCGAGAGATTACGGATGTGGACCAAAGGAACACGTGAAAAAGTTGGCATTTTGGTATCCCATGGTTTGACGAGAGCAAAAAGATCATTCCACAGACTGTTACTTTTGTTTAGTGAAAACATCAGGATTTAACAAGAAAAATAAAAGTAAAATAGAATATCCTAATCTACCGTCAGCTATAAGACCAATGCCTCATTCAGCTGAAATTCCAGTGCCAGTTTTCGAAACAACTACCTCCTCTAGAAGATCTGAGTGATGTTGAAGAACGCAGTGACAGCAATGATGCAGATTTTGAATTCACGAGGATTCAGTTCGTAGGGGATTTGATCAGCACGAGTTGAATGATTTAGCACGTGATTTGGGCCTATCCAAAAAAGCTTCAGAATACTAGCATCAAGACTGAACGAGAAAAACATACTTGAACAAGGAGTGAAGGTATCACCCTTTTCGAACCAGAGAAAGTACATTTCTGCAGTACTTTCGAAGTGCCAGCGGTTTTGTGTTTTGCCATAACATTCCTGGTTTACTGAAGGAATTAGGGCTTTCAATCTACAACCCAAATGAATGGCGATTGTTTATTGATAGCTCAAAGCGGAGCTTGAAGTGTGTCCTTCTACACAATGGCAATTTGTTTGGCGCAGTCCCTATTGGGCATTCGGTCTGTCTTCGTGAAGAATATGGAGATTCATTGAGTTATTGCAATATGACAAACACAATTGGATCATCTGTGTTGACCTTAAAATGGTGTCCTTCCTTCTTGGTCAACAACGTGGATACACAAAGTATCCCTGCTTTCTCTGTATGTGGGATAGCAGAGCTCGAGAGAAGCATTGGGTTCAGACGAATTGGCCTCCGAGATCTGATCTTAAACCTGGAGATCCTAACATTGTACATGAGCCATTTGTTGACAGGAAGAAAATAATATTCCCACCTCTGCACATAAAACTAGGTCTCATGAAACAATTTGTAAAAGCATTGTCAACTGATGGCGACTGTTTGAAGTACATCATCTTGGCATTTCCTGGACTGTCAATTGAAAAATTCAAGGCCGGTGTGTTTGATGGTCCACAATTCGACAGCTCATCAAAGATGAACATTTCAACGGTACTATGTCAGCCCTTGAAAAGAATGCTTGGCTATCATTCAAAGACGTCGTCAAGAACTTTCTTGGAAATACACGTGCAAGTAATTACACAGAAATTGTTCAGAAACTATTGGAGAGCTACAAAGCGCTTGGTTGCAACATGAGTTTTAAAGTACATTTTTTGCATAGCCATCTTGCCAACTTTCCGGAAAATCTTGGTGCTGCTAGCGACGAGCAAGGTGAACGATTTCACCAAGATTTGAAGGTTATGGAAGAACGTTACCAGGGTAGATGGGATGTGCATATGATGGCTGACTATTGTTGGAGCATCAAACGCGATAGTCCTCAAGTTGAACACTCCAGACAAAGCTACAAACGTAAATTTTTACCTTAACCTGCACACAATTATAGCCTTATCCTTTCTAAAACATGATAACGTTAAATAAAATTCTATTCATGCCTATTTCTTTCATTTTTCTTTGTATGGTTAACATTTGCAACTTTTTATAAAATAAGCACTGTTACTGTTATGTACAGTATTTTTCATATTTTTTAAGAAAACGAAAATCCTACAGTTCAAAAACTTGACGTGATAGAGAAAAACTGAGATTAGTTTTGGATTCAGCACCCAAAAATTACTTAATAACAAGTGTCAGACCTAACTCAACAAAAATTTGTTCCCCAGTGTTATCGTACAGTTCACAACCCTGATGCCAAACCGAAAAAATTTTCTTCGGCCTACACAGACACTGAAAACGCCCTACATTCCCTTCATCGCCCTACGGTTCAAGATGAAAATCGACATTTGTCAATATAACCGTTTCCATATAATATTTGTATCATAGAAATTATAATAACATACAACAGTGTAACGTATGCTGTTCTTTATACGTTATCATTTTTGTAATGAAACACCGGTAAATTAACAATATTGCAGCGTTCCGTACCTCTAAATGATACGCAACGATGATTATGATATGAAATGCAACAAGTGGATACCCAGCTTCCACAGTTCCACATAGGACGGCAGCACGCTCACGTCATCTCCCTAGACCTGTCCTATCCCTGTTCATGCTTATACAGCCACACCAGCGGCCCAGCAGCTGATGCGATATATCAGCTGCCAGAGTCACTCATTAGCTATCATTTAATCACATTTTCCAGAGGGTAATCGAAAATCTTAAAAAAAATACTTTTTTTTTTTTTTACATATTTCCTTTCCGCTTATATGATTTATATTTTGCTGCAAAGTAAATATAACTCAAACCATAAATTCAAAATCGCCCTACGTTTAGCTCAGTTTCTGTAAAATCGCCCTACGGCCCTACAAGCCATGATATGATGCTGAATCGCCCTATAGTCTGGTCTGTTAGGGGAAGAATTGTGCAAATTTGTCTACAAGCACGAAATTTGGCACACTTGTAGTTTTTGACATGCTGAATTCAAATCTGCCGGGAGCCAAAGCCAATTTTTAATAGGGTCGCCATATTCGACAATTCAAAATGGCCGCCCCCCCAAAAACAGATTTTCCATTACTCGCCAAGAAAAAGTCAGTTACAAATCAAAACCTTGCTAGGGTTTCTGACCTCAGGGATTCTAAATCTGATGTATGTTTGACAGTAGCCTTGACAGGAAACGCCATATTGGGATAATCCAATATGGCCGCCTGTAAAAATAGAATTTTGCATAACTTTGACACTTTTAGTCCTACATTTTAAAAGCTTTAATATTTTTTCTTTTATTTCAGGTGCCTGTCGTTCTGCTGTGGGAAGGCCTAGCTGTACTGGAAGGATGGATGGCATCAACTGGGAGCTTTGCTGTCTCTGCCAAGAAGAAAAGAATAAACGGTTGCAGACGCCAAAGGAAGAGGCCCTTGCTTCAATTGAGAAAGATCTGAATGGTTTTAAAGCCATGGGTGTCATGCCTTCTCGTTTGAAAGTGTCATGGGCTCAGCTTGATGAGGGCCAGGGCATTGCTAAGACGCTTCAGAGACACAATGCCAAATATCACAAAGTTTGCAGAACCTACTGCAGTAACTCTCGCCTGAGAAGGTTCACTGAAGAAGAGCATTCTAGTCACCAAAGCTCACTTAGGTGAGCTTTAGGTGAGCTGACGCGCTGACTTAGGTGAGCTGACGAAAGTACGGTCCAGTTTTGCAGTGTCTTCTGCTCCTCAGAAGTCTCCTTGTTGCATAATATGTGAGGGACAGGACCAAAAGAATCTACGTAAAGTTGAAACATATAATGTAGACACAAACTTAAAGACCTGGGCTCAGAGCACCAAAAATTTCAATCTTCTGGGCAAACTGATTGCCCAGGCAGCTGATGCCCACGCTGGTGACACTCTCTACCATCTACAGTGTTACTTGCACCTGAGAGACTCAGCTCGTGCTGAGGATCGCAGAGCATCTGCAGGTCCTCCTGCCCCTCACTTCAATTCAGTTGTCATTGCACAAATTGTTGCTTTAGTCGAGGACTCTGACTCAGTCTTCAAACTGTCCGCTTTGCGACAGTTATATAGAACACTTGTGGAGGAACAGGGAGTTACCTGTTCTGATACCAGGGAACCACATGCCACACGGTTCAAGGAGTATCTTCTAAAGCTGCTTCCTGAGTGGAGAGAGTTCTCCCAGGGCAAGGAAGTCTATATCTCTAGCAACCAGAAGGTTGGAGATTTACTAGCTGAAGCCCATAAGTCCCAGATAGGTCAGGATGATGCTTTGTTGTTGATGCGAGCAGCAGTAATACTTAGGAAATGCTGTCTCGAGAGGCAAAAACCATTTACTGGTTCTTTTGCCTCTGATTCCCTGACATCTCCCATCCCTGGACAGCTGAGAAGCTTCCTCAACATACTGTTCCAGGGCCCCACAATCTTGCGTGAACTCAGCAATGAGGAGTTGCAGGCGCAGGTACAAGGCAGGGCAAGAGTTGCAAGCGCCATTGCTCAGCAAATTATTTATAATACCTGCAGTAGTTCACATCATGCCACAAAGTCAAGCAACATCCGTCACAACAAAGAACATGAGACCCCTTTCCCTTTGTACCAGGGCCTCAAGCTGCATGGTGTGGGTAGGCAAAAGAAAGCGATCAATAATTCCAATGCCTTTGGGGTTTCTGTGTCTTACAGTCGTGTCTTGGAGATCAGGCGATCCATGGCACGAGCAGTGGTCAAAAAGGTTGTCCAGGATGGAGTTGTGCTGCCCACAAACATCCGTAGTGGGGTCTTCGTGACCTTTGATGTAGACAACTTGGATAGCAACAACCAAGGTAACTTCTCCCGGGATGAGTTCCATGGGACAGCAATCAGCGTGACAAACCACCTGTCTTGGGACAACAAAGGAGTACAGAGACCCTCTATCCAGCTGGATCCTACAGACACTTCTGTACCACAACTTCCTGAATCATACTCGGTGGTTCAGCCAGCTGAATTCCAAAGCAATGCTTTGCATGTACCATGTACTCCAGATCTCAATTCTCGGCCATCTCATAATCTGCTACATGGAGCCAAAGTCAAGGATGAGTCCTGAATAGCACATGTGTCCACAGTGCTGAAACAGGACATATTGCCTGAAGGTGAAGTCATCACATGGTCAGGCTACAACTCCCGACTCATGAGTGATGACTGTGTGAAGCCTAAGGCAGTGATAGGGGTTCTACCTCTGTTCCCTGACAAAGCAGCCACACCTTCTATGATGAAACAAGCAATGCATCTCACAATCCAAGGCACAGAGGCCCTCAACCCTGGTCAAACTCCTGTGCTTGGTGGTATCCTAAAGATTGCTTGTATCCTAAAGGCCCCTCCCAAAGCCAAAGGCCTGACAGTTATGTAAAATTCATTATACTATCACCGGCGGCCATATTGGATTTTCCAATTCGGCGATTCCTGTCAAGGTTACTGTCAAATAGGCATCAGATTTAGAATCAGTGAGGTCCAAAACCTAGAAAAGTGCTTTAATTGTAACTGTGGACTTTTTCTTGGCGAGTAATGGAAAAATCTGTTTTTGGGTGGCGGCCATTTTGAATTGTCGAATATGGCGAACCTGTTGAAAATTGGCTTTGGCTCCCGGCAGATTTGAATTCAGCAGGTGACAAGCTACAAGTGTGCCAAATTTCATGCTTGTAGACAAATTTGCACAATACCGCCTTAAAATTCCCCTAACAGACCAGACTATATCAAAACTTACAGCCTTGTAAACCTTTGCACAAATGTACCATACATTTTCAAACGCCACCAAGTATTTAACCAAAGGCCGTGTCGCGAGCGACATTTTCCGCATCTTTTGGTATTTTGCCACTAAAAGATGCCCGTAAACGGTGCCAAAAAGTGCGCGTTGTCACACGGCGTTTCGGCTACGAGCATCTTCCTACCAGAGTAGCGAAGATCTTAGGGCCGTACTATTAAAACCTTCCGCCTGGGCTGCGATCGCCTGCCGATGCTCCGCCAGGCGAACGCCAGCCTCAGGAAATCCTTACTTTTAAAACACTGGCTTACGCCAACCCTGGCGAACGCCAGGGTTGGCGGACGTGAGTGTTCGCCAGCGCTAACCTTCTCCTATTCTCGCTCGACTCTGCGAAATGGCGCTTGAAATCGCGAGTAATTCAAGTTTGTTTACATCTACAGTCGACACCACTGCTACGAGTGACGATGCTGGCTCTCTTAAGGCAACTCCTATATCCACTGTGGATAAGGGGATGCTCATTGACCTCATCAAGGAGTATATTGAAGGCATAAATGACAAAACTACCAAGTTATATGCCGTGATTGCTCTTGTAGCTACTCTTTTCCAGACAGTACTGTTATTAATAATTAAAGTTCGTTCATCACTGAACTAACGAGCAATAATATGTCATATGCTCCCTAAGGCAGTTGTGATATTAACCATTTAAGCTTATTTACCACCTAACTCGTGCAAAGATAGGGTATTAGTTCGGTAGTGGGCTTCCAAAAGTCCTAGGATTCTTACCTACATTTACATACGGTACTCCGTAGTATAGTGGTTAGCACGCTCAGGCTCACAACCGAGAAGTCCCGGGTTAGATCCCCGGGCGGAGCAAAGATAGATGGGTGGTCTTTCTTAAAACCCGAGCCCCTGTCCACCCAGCAGTGAATGGGTACCGGGTGTTAGCCGGGGGTTTGTGACCCCCCTCCCGGGGTGGTGGCTTCGGCCAACACTAATTGCTGCAGCGGTAGATCACTACGGCTCTGAGGAATTATCCTCTAAACAAACAAACAAACAAACAAACATCATCGTGTAGAATTATTCATTATGAATATTTTGAACCCCATTTCCCATGGTGCAATTGAATAATAATGGTGTTACATGTACTACCGAAAATCTACCGTTATTTCAGCCATAAACTGTTAAGTTAGGTTAAATTAGATTAGGTTAGAGGTGGGGTTTGGTTTAGTAACAGATATCAAGAAAAAAAGAAAATTATCAATACTATGGCAGTGCGAAGCGGAGCAATTAAGGTTTGCGGGGCGGGGCGGGCACCCCCACACCTGTAAACAAACATTTATTTCCGACAAAAACGAGTGCCAGATTCATTCAAAACACATCAAAACTATTCAGGAAAACTTAAGTTTCGACCTCGAAATCAGTGAATGCCCACTTCCGAAATTTTACCAAAGATAGTTCTGATATTTATAATTTAAACTCGCTCACTACTTATCTAACGTGCAACAATATTTATATCATATACTTCCAGTAGTGATGTTATTAAAGATCAATCACCACTTAACCTAAAATGCAGCAGTCGATCATATACTTCCAGTAATTGTATTATTGAATATAATTTATCCCCGCTTAACCTAACATGCAGCAATCGATCATACTTCCAGTATCGATATTAAAGATCATCACTTTTTAATGGGGATTTGGCCTTAGTTGATAGGTTAAAATGTAGGGTTAGGTGAGTCTAAAGGTAGGGTTAGGTTAGTGAGTCTAAAGGTAGGGAGTTAATATTTTCCTATCCTATAGGTTACAGGGTGTTTCGTACAGAAGTTGTTTCGTAGCCAGGTTTTGTTAGTTGTTTCGTACACTGACTTTTAGTTTTTTTCGTACATTCGTGATGTCGTTTCGTAACTCTAGTTCAACTCTGAGCTGAGTGTACGAAACGACTATGGTTTCATATAGACTATGAAACAACTTTTTGGTGTACTAATCTACTGGTGTACGAAACCACTTGTGTCCGAACTGACTGCACCCGCTCCTATACACTCTCCTTCCTACTAAAAGCATCTTATATCTCTGAAAGTAGTGATTTGCGACGGAAACTCATTGAGATAATGTTTCTCAGAATCTATTTAGGTAAACAGAAACCATTCATCATTTAACCTAACATGCTACACACTATCAGATACTTCCAGCAGATATAAATCATTAAATATAGTTCACCACTTAACCTAACCTGCTACACACTATCAGATACTTCCAGCAGTGATATAAATCATTAAATATAGTTCACCACTTAACCTAACATACTACACACTATCAGATACTTCCAGCAGTGATATAAATCATTAAATATAGTTCACCACTTAACCTAACATGCTACAATCAATCATACTTCCAAAGGCAATTGTGTTATTAATCATTTAATCTCATTCACCACTTAACAAGTACAAAGACAAAACAATATATAGGTTTGTGATATTAAACATTAGGAAATGTTTTCAGTATGTTTTATTACCAACCAACTTTTAATTCCAACTCAGTCTCGCTCAGGAACAAATCTAGGCTGTCTTTCTGTCTTTCACAGTTTTTCTTGGCAATCTGATCCATTCTGCTTTGGCTGGATCAAGCACTTCTATATCTTCAAAATCTAGCAGTGCGTCCATAATCTGGAAAATAATATATGAAACATATAATAATCTAACATTCATTTAAATATACTGTAAGTGATTTTAAATCAGAGAAAATAAATCACCCAAAAATAGGTATCAGATAAATTCAAACATATTTTAATGACAAATCATGACAAAATTTCGTCCTCAAAAACTAATGCGCATAAATGAAAATTTAGTTAGGTTAGTGAACTAGCAAGGGGGGTCCGGGGGGTCACAGGCCCCTAGTTATATCAGTAGGGTATTGTTCAATAGTGCGTATTGATTGAAACTGCATATTTACCCTTCTAATTGTAACAAAAGTTGTAACTTCTTCAATTTATCTGATTAACCAAATAAATAAAAGGTATAATATTTTACACTAGGACCAGAATTCCCTACACAATTGGGAGCATGGTTTGTTTACCTTATTGTATTCTAGGAAACTTTCTCTCAATGAGCTTCCATCGCAAATAATTACTTTTGGAGATATAATATAACATCCTATTTTTCGGGAGGAGAGAGACAAGTGCTTATGTGCACCTCCCTCTTCTTCCTCTTGTGACCTGCATCGCCTCTATTCTTCCCTTGCCGCGGACACTTTTTAATGAGGATTTGACTTTAGTTAGGTTAAAACATGGGGTTAGGTTAGTGAGTGTATACACTCCCCTAGGAAGGGAAGTGTATGGGAGGGGATGCAGTCAATTCGTTCACAAATCATTTCGTACACCAGTAGATTCGTACACCAAAAAGTTGTTTCGTAGTCTATATGAAACCATAGTCGTTTCGTACACTCAGCTCAGAGTTGAACTTTACTACTAGAGTTACGAAACGACATCACGTATGTACGCAAAACTCAAAATCAGTGTACGAAACAACTAACAAAACCTGGGTACGAAACTCCCTGTAACAGTAGGGTTAGGTTAGTTAATTTTCATATCTCCTATATGTTACAGGGAGTTTCGTACACAGGTTTTGTTAGTTGTTTCGTACACTGATTTTGAGTTTTGCGTACATACGTGATGTCGTTTCGTAACTCTAGTAGTAAAGTTCAACTCTGAGCTGAGTGTACGAAACGACTATGGTTTCATATAGACTACGAAACAACTTTTTGGTCTACTAATCTACTGGTGTACGAAACAACTTGTGAACGAAACTGACTGCACCCCTTCCTATACACTCCCCTACCTACTAAAAGCATCTTATATCTCCGAAAGTAGTGATTTGCGACGGAAACTCATTGAGAGAATGTTTCTCAGAATCTATTAAGGTAAACAGAAACCATACTCCCAAAGGTGTAGAGAATTCTGGTCCTAGTGTAAAAATTTACCAAATAAAACTAATTTACAGTGTCGGGAGCACACTATTATAAGCACGTCTCACGTGTAATGTATGAGGGTCAGAGGCCTCTGACATAGCTCAATGTAAAGACGCCATCACCAAAACATAACCTGATATTGTACAAAATAACACATTCAATTCTATCTGATATACAACATAAATAAAATATTTTAGTGGCGGGAGCACAATGATATCATAGTCACGTCTCACTGAAATTCTTATGAGGGTGAGAGGACTCTGATATAGCTCAATGTAAAGATGCCATCACCAAAACATCCAATGTATACATTATATTGTGCAATATGGTCCCTAAACCAATATATATTGGACGAAAAGGCAAAATACACTCACCTCTGGGGGGGTGGAGGTGTCTGGTGCTGTCAGCTGCGTTGGAACCTCGATGGTGTTTTGAAAATAATATACAAGACTTATTTTCCATGAAAGAACTTGCCATACACATATTTACCGTCGCAATAGGTTTCCTATCTCATGAAATGCTTAGTAGTATTGTAAAAAGTATAAACTGAATGCAAAAACTGTTGATCGCCCGGTGAGAGGGACGTCTCACCAGAACTCACGTTCGCCAGGCTATTCCAATACTTCTCCTTCGCCAGCCCTGGCGGAGCAGCGCCTGGCGGAGCGCTCGTGGCGTTTAAAAGTAAGAAATCACTGAGTGCCTGGCGAACGCTTTCGCCAGCCCTGGCGAAAGATTTAAAAGTACGGCCTATTCTTCTATCCTAGCTACTCAGCTTCTACTGGCATCTATGAAATGTCCTTCCCTCTTCAACATTTTCCCTTGATAGCCATAAATAAACCACTCAAAACCTTACTTGTTATTCCTAAATCAAGTAATAATAACGCATATATTATCCCCGTTTCTGTAGTAAACATAACGCGCAGCCTATTACATTTCTGTTTTTATCAACATTTTCCGTCATAATTTTCATCAACAACTCAAAACTTAACTATATATCTAAATCATACGTACAAAAAATGTAAACAAACACGCATGTACCATATCATACAAGTGTCTTGTATATAACTTATTAAACAGTAAACACTTACTAATTTCACCTACCCAACTCTACCAAACACTTTATTGTTTTCCTCATCTACCGTAGATAACACTAGTCGCCACCTGCCCTAACGTCGCCAGCCGCCATATATACGAATTATAGCATCACTACTGATTTTTATGTGCCACTGAAGATGATACACAGTAGTTTATAATTATCACGACTATAATCTACTCTGTTTCAGCGTTGTTTTATGGTTTGTATCTGCTACCGTATATAACAGTAAAGTCGCCACTGCAGTGATGTCGCCAGGCGCCAAATATTACGAATTATAGCATCACGACTGATTTTATGTGCCACTGAAGATGATACACAGTAGTTTATATCATGACTGTATAATCTACCTGTTTCAGCGTTGTTTTATGCTTTGTATCTGCGAGTATGATATACGGTTTCAAATTTCGCTACGCGTTTTTTTTCTTCATGCGACGACGACAGCGGTACGACACTCGGTAAATAAACACTAAATGGCGACTCTACTGTTGGTAGCCACTTTGTAGATATTTTGTAATTTGTTCATTTATAGCCATACTATGACACAGACTCTCCAGATAGCCCCTTCTAACTTTCCTGAAATCATGGATGTAGAAATGTAAGAATTAACGCCACCACACGTCTGTAAACAGAAAAAAAAGTTGTCCTGGCGACTTTACTGTTATCTACGGTAGTATATACGGTTTCAAATTTCCATACTAGGTTTTTTTTCCGGGCGACGAGTGTCGTCGAGAACTCCTTCAAGTGCGTGAATACATCTGTCAGGTATGCTAATGACAAAAGACCCCTTTTTTTAAATCCTGTTCTTAGGCAAAAAAATACCTAAAAAAAATAAAACCCAAAACCCAAG
>JACEEZ010017440.1:15000-36225 GCA_016584305.1 Chionoecetes opilio | reverse complement strand
GCAGGGCCACCCCAGCTTGAAGACCCTCCGCACTGATATTACAAACACCAGCTGCCTTTCCACCCTTCAACTTTGCTACAGCCTCTTCTGACTTCGTCAAGAGAGGGTGCGGTTTCGTCAATGGGAGGATCGGAAACCCACTGCTTGTAACCCAGTGGTGTGAAGCTGCCTCAGTTGGAGGGTCCACCGTGAACAACTGCCCAACGAAACTCAGCCCAACGAGCCATCTGCCCATCCATGTCCGACACAAGGCGCCATCTGCTGTTCGAATAGCACTCGCCCGAGAAGGAGACTGGAACGGAGCTTCTTTCAGGGCTCGGTAGGCGGGCGGAGGTCATTAGCGGTCAAAGGGACCCTCGACATCCTCAGCGAGACTCCTGACATACCTCCCCTTGTCTCTCCCCAGGAGGGTTCTAGTCCGGCGTGACAGAGCCCTGTGTGGCCCCGGGTTTCCCAGCCGCCTGGCAGCGCGACTCTCCTCGTTTTTCTCCAGCGTCTCCGTCGAGACAAAACCACGCCTTGACCTCGGGCGCTCCCCAATACACTCCTTGGCAGTGTAGATTTTAAACGTGTGAAGGTATCCCACAGTTATAAGGGTCCCCGAGAGCACCGAGCACATAAACGATTTGAGACTGCCACCGCATACTCATGGGGCACATGTCAAGTCCTTCAGTTTCTAAAGATGAAACACAGTATGGTTACCTCTTGAGATTCTTCTGGACTTGACATGAAGCTTAGCAGTGTCCGTAGTGTCCGTAGCAGTGTACATAATAGGCAAAAGGAGCTTTATCACGAATTCGTTTCTGAACACCACTGATTCCTCCACTCATGACTGATGTTCCATCAAATCCTAAGCCTACAAGTGAAGACTTGTAATCCAATTACAATTGTAATCCAATCCAAATGTAAATAAAATATGAGCATGAAAAGAATCTCTATCAAAATATGAAAAAAACAGATGTACGTAGTGAAAGTCATTAATAATAATAATAATAATAGTATCGATAATAATAATGATGATAACAATAATTATTATTGTTATTTTTATCATTGTAAGCAGTACTACCAACTTCTGTTATCGCGGTAGCGGTAGTGAGTTGTGCTCGGCGGCGGCCGCTGCGACCAGCTTGCCACGGGGCCACGATCGCGGCTTGAAAGTGGGGGGGGCTAAGCAGGGGAAAGCCCAAAATCTGGGGGGGGGGGGGCATGGCCCCCAGTGGCCCCCCCGTAGAATCGCCACTGGGGGGAAGGGGGTGGGTGTTGGTGGTGGGGGAAGGAGATGGGTGTTGGTGGTGGGGGAAGGGGGTGGTTGTTATTGTGGGGGAAGGGGGGTGGGTGTTGGTAGTGGGGGAAGGGGATGGGTGTTGGTAGTGGGGGAAGGGATGGTTATTAGTGGTGGGGGAAAGGGGGTGGTGTTAGTTGGTGGGGGAAGTGGGTGGGTGTTGGTGGTGGGGGAAGGTGGTGGGTGTTATTGGTGGGGGAATGGGATGGGTGTTTGGGGTGGGGGAAGGGGGTGGGTGTTAGTGGTGGGGAATGGGATGGGGGTAGGGGATGGTTATTAGTGGTGGGGGAAGGAGATGGGTGCTAGTGTTGGGGGAAGGGGGGGTGGGGGTTGGTGGTGGGGGGGCGGGGGGGGGTGTTAGTGGTGGGGGAAGTGGGTGGGTGTGGTGGTGGGGGAATGGGATGGGGGTTGGTGGTAGGGGAAGTGGGTGGGTGTTGGTGGTGGGGGAGAATTGGGGGGGTGTTGGTGGTGGGGGGAGGGATGGGTGTTGGTGGTGGGGGAAGGGGATGGGTTTTTGGTGGTGGGGGGAAGAGGATGGGTGTTTGGGGGTGGGGAAGGGGATGGGTATTGATGGTGTGGAAACGGGGGTGGATGTGGTGGTGGAGTATTGATTGATTGATTTAGTTTTAAAAGGGGCCGCAACTGCGGGGTTATTGACGCCTGCCTACAGAAGGTACATGTAAAGAAAACAAAAAAAACCAAAATATAAGAAGAATAAAAATATTTAAAATAACAAAAAACATAAAAGAAAAAGATTACATTAAAAACAATTAAGTTAATTTTAAAAACACAAAACTTGTTGAGAAGGCCAGCCTTCTCAATAAATGATGGACTTCATGCCCGGAGAGAAAAACCTTTTCCCAATCCCGGGGAGAGACGGAAAAGCACTGTCCGCCCCGGAACCCCGGGGGACAAAAATTGCCACGAGGTCCCCAAGACTAGGACACTCGACCAGCAAGTGGCACTTTAAAGGGGACCAAAAAATCATCACAGAAAGGGAGGGTGGCCCCCTCAGGGGAAAAACCCAGAGATATAGAGTGTGACCAATAGCAATGTGCCAAGGCAGCTCCCATCTCGGGAGAGCCCGCGTAGCCCCGTCCTCGATATTTGGCGGATGGTGCGCAGTTTTTTTTCCCCTAAGTAACCCAACGTTTTTCCCAAAACTGTTGTAAAATGTTTAGGATTCCGAGGCAGGTCCGTAGCCGGCCTGAAAAAATGTGATAGACCCGTCTTTAGCTGCGTTTTGCAAGGTATCAGTTCCTCATTACCGGCAACACCTACAGGGCCCGGTACCAACAAAAGCGACCGTCCGCCTGCCTTTTGAGCGATAAAGCCATTCCGGATGGCAAACCAGGGGGATGGGGAGATTTAAAAAATTACATGTGATTAAAGGGAACACTACAAAATCACTAAAAATTGTAAAAAAGAGACACCCGGAAGGGTAAAAAATAACATGGAGCATAAAAATAGCAATTTTTCAGCCGTAAAAACAGATGAAACACTTGGAAGGTGACGCCTTTTTTAAAGAGGGGAATACGACTTTTACCCAATCCTTCGTCTGATTTAAACCCATCAGTAAAGACAGGGACGAACTTGATGGTGCAAAAAGTGGTCTAAAAATGGGCCGCCAGCCTGGGAGGAAAGCCCCTTTTGAGAGGGGAAAGGGCTTTGAAAAAGGACACTTCTGGAGAAGCCAGGCCCGACGCGTAGGCCTATGCGGGCAACCCGCAAAGGGGGAAGGTGCGTCTCCATAAAGTGTCAATCGGAAAAAAGGGGGTTTTGGCGGCTTTTCCCCCAGGAAAATTTTGCGACTGAATACAAGACACCGCACGGCAAGCTATTGAGTCAGGGAGGGTTGGAGGCGTCCCAAAATTTAAAAAAGGGGGGGACTGGCTTTGAGGACCCCAATGGGAGGACACCAGCACCCACCAATAGACTTGGGATGGGAGATGACCTAAACCCCCCGGTTGCCAGACGGACCCCCGCAGATGCCCGAATCCAGCATCCGCAGTCGAGTGGGGGGGGGGTTATACTTTATCCATATCAAGTTCGAAAGGATAAGTGAGGGGGTGAAGAAAGGAGGTAGCGCGACACCCCCCCAGTGGGTGCGAGAGGACTTTCAGTAGATCCAGGCCCGGAGACAGTCAGTTTTGAGAGCACGAAGGTGAGGCCCCGCAGTCTATTGTCAAAAATAAGCCCCTAAAAACCGGGTCTTTTCCCCTACATGGTATTCTTTATTGTAAAGATACGGGTTTGGGTTGGGAGAATCCCACGGGTTCTGCAAAAAAGAATGCTACAGTCTTTTTGGAGAAAACCTGAAGCCACGTTTCGTGTCCTTTCACAAACTTACAATGCAAGTGAAGTCTTCTTCTGAAACCCGACATCGGGAAGCGCAAAAAGAGTTTGAAAAATCACCCAGTATAATGTACTAAAAAACCCCCTCTGGCGACATCAACAATACATTGATGCCACAGCAAAACAGAGCTACATAAAGACGCTCCCTTGGGGGATGCCCCCCTGGAAACGGGTGTTCAAAAGGGACAGTAGTTGCCAACCGAACTCTAAAAAAACCCGGTTGGTAGGAAATCTGGAGGAAAACACAGGCAAACGCCCCTTTTAGCCCGAACCATACAGAGATTGCAATATCCGGTCTGCAACCCTTTTTCGAACCCTTTTAAAGGGTCGAAAAAGAGGGTAAACATGGTGTTGTCAGAGGGGAATCCCCCGCTAGGATGACTTTTGGAAATAAGCGTTTCCGTAGAAGGTGATGTTTACGGAATCCAATGAAAACGGGAGAAAAAGTTTTCCCTTCCAAAAAACCATAAAAGTCGACTATTTACCATTTTTTCAGATAGCTTACACACAATGAATTTAGGGATATGGGCCGGAAAATTCGTCGGTAGTGAGTGGCCCTTTCCCCAGGCTTGGGGATGGGATCACATCCCCCAACCCCAGTAAGGGGAAATTTCCTTCAATCCAGACCTTTTAAGATGCTCAACAAGAAATCTAGACCTCACCCTTTAGAGACAGAGCATGCATATGGTACATATCTTGGCTGGGGAAGTGTCACCCAAAACCCTTCTGGTTTGACATAGCTCACGAGGGAAAAAAGAACATTGTAAGTTTCCCCCCCTGGATGAAAAATCTAGGCCCTCTTTTCTTGTCGCAGCTGTCCCTAGACTTGGAGAGCGGGGTGCCCGCCCCACTGACACAAAATGGGAAGCAATTCCCTGTACAGAAAAAGGGATCTGCCACGGGGGTCTCCATTAATCGATAGAAGGAGGGGAGGATGGGATAAATTTCCCCCTTCATTTCCCCACTTTCCCAAACCCCTTGGACCCCGGGGGTAGATGCACAGATCGTATTTATATAAGCCCTCCAAGGAGTGACGACCCTCTTTAAACCCGCGGATCTAGCTTTTGACCTGTAAAAAAATTTTTTTAGGTTCTGAAGTTCCCCGCAAAATGTTTTGGGTTCAGCACGGCGGGAGGACCCCTCGCTGCCGTACAGTCCTAGCCCACACGGAAAGGTCGGCGAGAGAAAGATCTAGAGGGGGGGGATGTCAGCGAGGCTGCAAAAAATGGTTTCGAGACAAAAAAGTAATCTATGCCTCATCTATTTGGAAAGTCATCTATATGATGTTAAAAAAAACAAGCCTTTGAAAGCCCCTCCCAGTCGCCCGAAGAGGGACCATTTTGGGAGACATCGGGAAGGGGGCGAGGACACTGCTTTAAGTGTATGGGAAATGGCACTTCCCCCAAGAGAATCGGCCACTCCATGAGAAGCGAGGGCGACCTGTGGCTGCAGAGTGAAGGTCAATAGCAGTCAATGTTCCCGCTGAGAATGGAAAGTGTTGGTTTCCTGTTTAATATATTTAGGTTTTTGCCCTCTAAAGAGTTTTCGAGAGAATCACCCCGACGATTCTGGTGGGGAACTCCCCAAAAAATGCCGCCATTTTATGTCTCCAAGGGGAAAAAAAAGGACGGGGAGTGGCGGATAAGATCCTCGATCTTGGAGAGGTATGTCGTCTTTGGAGGTAGATATATGAGCAGACAGTGTAGGTCTTGTGCAGATGGGTAGACCGCTACAGATGCAAGGGTGATTGCAGCGGGGTGACAGTTAAGGGGACACCCCCGATGGTAAAGGGCCACAACCCCCACTAAAGCCACCATGCTGGAGGGGGGTGTGGGACAGGATAAAAAGTGGGCAGAGACACCCTTCCCTGCCCTATCATTTTTTCTTGTAAAAAGAAATTTTTGGGTCCAATGTTGATGAGAAGGAATAGTTCCCCCCCAATTTTCACGTAATCCACGAATATTCCATTGGAGGATTGAAGAGTTATTTGTGCGTGAATTGAGCGAAGCCTTTCGGTTTTAGACGCGCGCTATTTGAAAACCCCGCATTTTTTTTCTGTGTTGTAGAAAATGGTAAACTACTTTTTTGTACATTTCCCCGATGCGGTTTGGGGCTTGGAATCCGGCGGTGAAATGGGGTTCTTTAAAGAGGACCCCCGGCAGTAGTGAGACCGATGTCCCCCCAAAGAGCAGATTTATGACAGAAGATTTACCACTTTAGGTTTTTCTGATAGTCCGAGAGGGTCTTGAAGATTGCTTTTCAGCATGGCATCAACTACGTGTTTCCCTAAGTTGTGAGACACCTTCGCCATCAGCGTGCTTGAGCGTTTTCGCTAGCCGCTTTTAGGGGTGGTAACAGGGGGAGTGTATTAGGATCACGTCAGTACTCCCACACCATCAGTAGGTGTATCGTACGCAAAGTCATCCCCTCCGCTAGCAATTTATATTTTAGCCCGGGGGGAAAAGCCCACTGAGGTTTGGGGCTCATTTGGAAAGCGAGTTCGCTTCTGAGATCTTTATTAGGGTGGTTTTTTGGGGGGCCCCATAGGGGGAGTCACTAAGCATATTTCCCGTGTGGGCAGCATACACGAGAGGTGGTTGGGGGCTCATTAGAGGAGTAGAGATCCAAGAGTCGCGGCAATAGCGGAACTTATTCTTACTTGGGTGGAAGGGTTGTTTAAAAAAGAATGGGTGGGGAACGCAGGAGGCTGATTTGGAGTCTTTGGGAAAAAAGCAGCAGCCATCGCGGATGGTAGGTCCTGCTCTCCCCGCTGCTTGTTGGGAAAGTTCTCTTCTGGGGCTCCCCAAAACTGATAAATTTGGGGGTTTGCCAAAAAAAGGTGTCTTTTTCTAATTTTAAGTCCCACATTGCGGGAAAAAGGGGGTGATCAGCACGGCAGGGGAAGCAGTAGGGAGTTGACGGACAGTCAGTGTGGGATGGGAAAAAAACCCAAGCCGAGATGACCACAGCGAGGAGGGGATTTACAAAATTTTTTGCCGTGCCCCAAAACTGTAGCACTCATAGACGCATAGGGCGGTTCGATAAAAGGGTTTTCTTTTGAGACTGGGGACGATCTGATGGAATCGGGGAGACTTTACCGGGGGAAAGTATAATGATCATGTTTTTGCTTCCTTGCCTTATAGACCTGTTGAACCTTTCCCGGGACATGTTTTGATTTCTGCCTCCAAAACTCAAATAGGCGTAGTTGTAGACTAGCCTTTGTGGTTTTTTGAATTTTTATGAGGGGTTTTGTATCAAAAAATGCTGTCTTGGTGATGGGCTGTGGAAGAGCATCCGAGCCGGTAAGGTCCTTTGGTGATTAAACCCCCCCCCCCATACGTTTTAGGTGGCCCTTTCCCGGGGCATTCCAATTTCTTTCTCCAAATCCCCTGCCCCAAGGAAAAAATTGGCCACCACTTTCCTTATAATAAGCCCCGTACCAAGTAGGGGTAGGGCTTTTTTTTTTTTTTTTTTTTGGCGGGCAGGGGGGTAGAGTTATAGTTTCCCCAAAAATTTTGGGGATGTAGTCTCAGGGCTCTCCAACATTTTCGAGCGATGGTTCGGCTTGTATGTCTCGTCCAATTTCCCTCTTTTTGGGCTTCCTCATAAGAGAGGGAAACATCATCTGCTGCAGCAAAATTTATGTAGCACATTTGTTCGGTCCCTTGTCATCATAAATAAGTCGGATCGGCGTTTCCACACTAAGCCTTTAAAAATCAGTATTGCCTTTTAAGTCAAGGTCACGTTGGGCAGAAAACAAGGTTTTCCAAAGTAGAAGTGCCCCTAGGGCCAGGCTCGTCTCTCAATCCCTGTCTGGTCCTTTATGCGGGGGCCGCCAGACCGGGGCTAGGAGGAAGGGGCGGCTGCCGCTTCGTGCCCGCGGGGCCTGGAAAGGCGCCCGAGGGCAATGTGAGAGGATCCAAGGGAGATGTGAGGAAAGCGGACGCGGGAGAGAGGAGGCCGGGGGGGAAATTAATTGATGAATCATTTAAAAAAAATTACCGCACTCCCCACGCCCCCCCACCCGGAGCCCCCAAAAAGGGAAGCTGTCTGTTTTGGGGAAGGGGCTCACCAAAAGCCAGGGGTAGCGGGGAAGTATACGTTCGGTTGCCTAGGTGTGGTGGCAGCCGCGGGACGATGCGGTCCCACCCGGCAATCCGCTTTGGCCTAGCCAAGTATGACCAGCCGATTAAACCACGGGGCCCACGGACCCCCCGTCTTACCCAAAACCCCCTAAAAAGGGCGTGTTTCCCCCCGAAAGGGAAATACAACCCGCCCCCCGGTGGATCAATCCCGATAGGGGGGCGCGGAATTACGGATGCCAAGCACGGCAAACACGCGGGGAGCGGAGCGTGAAGTATAAAAAAGGAAGAAGAAGGTAGACGGAAGAGAAGGGTCTCCGGGCCTAGAATGCCCCCAAGAAAGGAGAGAAAGGGGGAGGGAAACATAAAAGGGGAATCACCCCGGGGGCTCCACCTCCCAGTGACGAAGGGGGGGCGCTTGGTCCACGAGGCCCACGGCCACCCAAAACCCAACAAGGCAGGCAGGGGGCAGAGTAGGTGGGCGTCAACCACGCTTCAAACCCCGCCACCCCGACAAGGTGACTCCCCCCAGGGGTGTGGTGGGAGTAGGGGGTGGGTGCTCGGTAGTGGGGGAAGGGGGGGGGAGTTGGTGGTGGAAGGGTATGAGGTTGGGGTGTGGAAAACGGGGGTGGATGTTTGGGGGGGGGGTAGGGGATGGGTGTTTGGGGTAGGGGAAGGGGGTGGGTGTTTGGTGGTGGGGGGAAGGGGAGGGGGTTTTGGGGGTGGGGAAGGGGTGGGTGTGGGGTGGGGGAAGGGGAGGGTGTGGGGGGGGGGAAGGGGATGGGTGTTGGTGGTGGGGGAAGGGGATGGGGTTTTGGGGGGGGGGGAAAGGGGTGGATGCTGGTGGGGGGAAGGGGAGGGATGTTGGAGAGGGGGGAAGGGGATGGGTGTTGGAAATGGAGATTGGGGGTTTTGGGGTATGTGGGGGGGGGAAGGGGAGGGGTTTGGGGAAGTGGGGATGGGGGTGGGAACGGGGTGGGGGGTTTTTGGATGTGGTGGGTGTTAGGGATGAAGTAGGGGGGAATAATAACGATTCATAAAGGACCCCAGCTCCCCCCCCTCTCTCTCTCTCTCTCCTCCTCTTTTCCTTTCTCTCCCCTTCTCTCTTCTCTCTCTCTCTCTCCTCTTTTCTCCTCTCTCTCTCTCTCTCTCCCCCTTCCTCCCCTTTTTTTTCTCCTCAAAATGAGTATCAATAATATTAGCGGGCCTTTTGGGAAGGAGTATTTTTTTCCCGCGCGTTTAAAAAAAGTCGTGTTTTTACTGAAATTAGAGTGGAAATGAATATTTTTTTTTTGGGGTTAGGGGTTTTGAATGAAAAATTCAACAATTAATGCAAATAGAAATGGTTTGGACGATTCTTTAAGGTTGGGGTTGGGGGGATTTTTATTAGGGGGGGGGGATTTTTTGTGTTTGTTTTGATCATCTGGATTTTTTAAATTTTCCGAGTTTTTAAACAATTATTTTTAATTTTTGTCGTTTTTTATTGTAAGCAAAAAGGGTAATGGTCATGCTTTTTTTTCGTGTATATTTTTGTATATATTTTTATTTTTTTTTTATAGGCACTTTGGGGGCTGAATAGTAATTCACTGCACGCAATTTAAGTTTAGATATAGCCCCAGAAGGGACCAACGGTATAATAATTCTGATTGGTTGTGTCATTGTGTATTTTTTTATTCCTGCTTCTTTGGAAAACTTTTAAACACTATAGTTAGTAGGGTCACTTAGGGCGATTCGCTTCACATTTGGTTTTAAGGAAAATATTTTGAGGGCTTATCAAGCATTTTTTGCCGCCCGAATCGAAAATCGTAGTTGGGGTCATCTTTTGCGGTAAGTTTTCGCGCAATTGCAATTTTTGGGAATTTGGGAAAAAAATTGGCAATTACAAATGCGAATGAGAACCCGAAGCGTAGAGACCCCCGTTTTGGAAATCAAATGAAGTTATTAAGAGTGCATAAAATGTTTTTTTAGTACTCCGTGGTTTTATCGTTCGCATTACAAACTATAATGGAAAATTAGAGATAATGGAAAAAAATGGAAAAAAAAAAAAAGGAATAATTTTTGGGCCTTAATTTCACTAAAAGTCTTTAATGTTTTGGTGTATCTGTTCTCATAAAGGCACTACCGTTGATTAATAAAAAAATGGTAACTTTTTTGACGGGGCCCCTCATGGTGTTTTTTATGACTACGGTAATGAAATTTCGAAAATAAAGTAAAATTTTCATTGGCAAATTTGAAATTTAGCTTTTAAACCCGAAAATAAAAAAATTCATTATTATATCGCACTTTTTCCCTTCCCCAGGTTCCAATGAAATCGTGGTCTTTTCGGGAAAACTAACGGAGTGGGGGCCTTCGACCTCGGACGCCCAAGGGGGATGTTCGGAGTATGGGCCAAGTGGGCTTAAAAAAAGGCAAAATTCGTAGAGGCCCACAGGAGGCTCTGAAGGGACGTTTGGTCGGGGCACCGACAGTGCTTTGCTAAAATCCACCCCCAAAAATTCGCGGGAAAGTAGGAGATGAGCAACGGGGCCTTGCGGCGGAGGCCGCCACCCGGACCTCAAGGTAAAGAAAAAATTTTTTTTTTTAAAATTTTTCGAAAAATTTTTCGAATAAAAAATATTGCTTGATTTTGGTCTAGTGATTCAAGGATAGGGAGGCAAAAAGTGCGTGGCACTGTTTTCCGGAAAAAACGCGCAGATGATGAAAAAATCTAACTCGCAGTGCGAGGAGGGAAAGCCGTGGGCGTTTGGCCGCGAGGGTTTTTAAATAATAAAACTTTAATTTTTAAATTGATGTTTGGGAAAAAATATTTTTTTGCTATAATTATTTTCATGCTAGGATTCCTGAAGGTATTTTCCCCTTTGGTATTTTTCCATTACATTCCCGACTAAATAATAAAAGCTTTTTTTCCATTCTATTTCTAGGCCTCCACCCCCGCCCCCTCGAGTCCCCGCCGCGCCAGCGCCCCTTTTCCCCCCAAAGGAATGCTTCTTCTGGGTGATGGAGACAACCCAAAAATGAAGTCCTGCCCCGGGTGAGCACGACCGGAGTGCCAATCGAACTTTGAGGGGGCCCAAAAATGGACGAATTTTGAGTGGAAAACCAGCTTCCTCCGACCTCGACGTCCTGGTCCCGGACTGATGTCCCAAAAGGGCTGCTGGAAAAATTCATGTCGTCAAAAAGTTGGGGGACAGTGGCCTCCACCAAAAAGGGCCCAGAAGATCCCCCGTGATCGAGTTCGTGGAAGATTTAGCGAGAAGTGGAGATGGGTGGTTCTCCGATGGGAGAAATAGACAGCATCAAGGAGCAATGGGTTGGCCTCACGCTGGCGGATAAAGGAACTCCTTCCACCATGGTCCATGGCGTGGAGTTCACCCAACCCAAGAACCCCCGCGAAACCCCAACTGGTTCATCTGGCGGGGGCAAGGAAAAGGCCCTACAAAAAATCGGCAATCGAGGACTTTAAGCTTGCTACACCCCCAAAACTGCCAAAATCCCGCGTGAAAAAACCCTCAAAGAACCGAACTGGAAATTTGAAGGGGGAATGGCCAACTTTAACCTTCCTCCCCCCCCTCAAGAGTTTCGCGGACCCGGGGTCGTCGGGGAGCGGGAAAAAACAATCCGCGACTCCTTTTCGCCTGCAGACAAAGCCTGCAGCTCCTTGTTTGGAGCTTTGCGATTTTCCCCCAGATGTGCATCAACGACGAGGAAGATGGGGGGATGGGACGTCGATGGCGTAGACGCTAGATATTCGATTTTTTCAATTTGGGAAGCTGCTATCGCAAGTAAGGGGTTTTTTGGTTCTAATTTTTTTTTCCAAAAAAAAGCGGAGGGGGACTGGTTTCGTTGTTTAAAATTTTGGTTCTGGATTAATATGGGGGCACTTCGGGCGGAAAAAAAAGGGTTTCGTTCACCTAGGGAAGGAAGTTTTTGAGGGGCTTACCCAAGATTTTTCATTTAAATACCCCGTTTCGAAAAATTTACCCACCCTTTTCACAAATTCGTTAATTTAAAGTGTCCCAAGAACAATTGTTTGTTTTTTTTTTCTTTTTTTTTTCTAATTTTAAAATTTGTTTTTTTAATTTTTAAGAAAAACAGGCTTTAAAGGCCCCAAAATTTTTCCTTTTTATTTTTTCCCAAATTTTTTTCCACTTATCTCTAATTTTCCCTTTTAGATCAGTAATCCGAAAAACAACCCCCGGAGACTCAATAACATTTTTTGCACCAATAAACTTCAATTTTGGGCCAAAACGAGGTCCTACGACGTCCCGGTTCTCATTCTGCAATTTTAATGCCAATTTTATTGCCAAATTCCAAATTGCAAATTTCGGAAAACTTACCCTAACGAGTGACCCCCACGATTTTCGGATTCGCGGCACAAAAGCTTAGGATAAAACCCTCAAAAAAATTCCTTTACCCAAGGTGAAGCAAAGCCTTTTTTCCGCCCTAAGTGACCGACAAGTATAAGTTGGTGATTTTCGGCCCCCATTTTACCGAAGTGTTGCATAAGTTTTGTGTTGTGTTGCAATGGTGAATGTAGGATAATTCATTTATAAGCAACATTTTTTTAATTTTGTTTTAATTTTTTTTTTTAAAAAATTTTTTTTTATTTTTATCAAGCCACCCCCCCTGAGGGGGGGACACAACCCCCGAAGAACACCCGGTACCCATTCACTGCTGGGTAGACAGGGTTTTAAGGAAACCACCCATCTTTCTCCGCTCCACCCGAATATCGAACCCGGGATTTCTCAGTTGTTAACCGAGCATGCTAACCACTACACTACGGAGTACGGTGTGTGTATGTGTGTGTGTGTGTGTGTGTGTGTGTTATTCACCCATGGTCTTGTCTACGCGAGTCAGTTTTCACCCTCTCAGTGCAAGCTTGGAGCTCATTATTTCCGATCTTTGGGCAATGCTGGGACCTCACACACCACACACCCCCAACCCCTTGCTCAAGGGGGATAGTAACCGCCCGAATTTATCAGTGAAAAATCCCCGGGAGCGCGAGGATTCGAACCGCCTACCCACAGAATGGGAGGCCGTCACGTTCTCAACCTGACCATCGCGCGGTATAAATTGTAAATGTGTGTGTGTGTGTGTGTGTGTGTGTGTGTGTGTGTGTGCGTGTGTGCGTGCGCGCGTGCGTGTGAGCTCTTCTCATTTATACGCAAGCTGTGGATTTTCCCCCTTTTACATCGGTCACCCCAAAGCCGAGAGAGAATTTCTTTTAGCCTTGTAGTCCATGGGAAATAGATGAAAAAAGGGGTTTAGTGAAACAAATTGCAATAGTTTGTTTTATTGCATAAACATGTTATTTGGACCCTAAGGAACACATATCCAAAATGGGACAAATTCGGCCATCTTGAAATTACCTGATTTTCATAAACAAAATGGCTGCCGTTACCATTGTTTGAGCTTGAATATCTCCTCAAGTATCTATTTTTCGGCATATGAATATATAGACTACTAATAGGAACATGACCTCAAAGAATCCATATCAGGCATCAGATGTGTAACTTGACCCCTGTGGGTCCCTGGGTCAAAGGTCAGCTACACTGAATAAATGAAATGACAATTTCTGTTGTATTGGTATACCTGTTTGAAAATAATTTCATATAATGACTTGGAGATTACATTGGTTGTAGATGACACAAAACTGCATAGGATTACATAAGATGGCAAATAACAACAGACTTATTGTTCCTTTGGAGCTGTTTGAAAAGAAAGAAAAAATCACTCAGACTGAAAGTACATGCATGAAATATATCTTGTTCATCAAGTTAGAGGTTGGGAAAGGTGGAATTCAAAATGGCAATTACATCATTTGGTCTCTTTCAGAAAACAATGTAATGCTGCCACAATTGCATTTATAGATTATAATATACGTAATTTATATACTAGATCTGTTTTGCATATCGATTGTAAAAATAAAAATTAGTCATGTTCTGTGTCCTCATCTAATAATGTGTTAACACAAGTGCCATCTTGACACTCCTCGCAGAAATCTGTACAGTATAATCCGTGTTTCTTGTATGAACAGTGTTGAGTGTAACAGAAGCCTTGCATCTACATCTGATTACTTTCAGCAAAGCATCTGGCCCTGGGCTGTTGTCCATCGCACAAGGAATTAAGTTTTTTCCATTAATCTTCCAGTCCCAATCGTCATGTTTAGTCTTACTGTTCCCTAGCCAGACCTGTGTTTGATAATAGACACAGAATGGGTGATATTTAGCCGCATCACTAAAAAAAAAATAGTAGGTGGCAGGTTTTTAACTTCAACACTTCTCAAACATTTGTCGCGTATTTGTCACGCATTTTGTCGATGCACTATTGCTATACCCATCAAAGACAACAATATAATTGTTGTTTTTTTGGGAAGAGCAATATATTTGGATGCAATATCTTCATATGTTTCATCTGTGGTCCATTTGATGCGTCGGAGCAAGGATCCACCATTAAAAACAGAACATTCTACACCAGGTATTGGTTCTGATTGATTTGATTAGTATTTTGCCATGGCATCTGCAGGTTGAGGCCTAGTGGCATATCGATGAAGTCCGTTGCTTGTGAATAGTGATGGTTGGTATACAGATAGTCCGTACTTCATGATTTCACTTAAGCTGATTTCGACATTATTGGCTATTACAAGCAATCGCTGAAATAGGGCTTGAGGATCCACCTGCACTTCGACTCAATCTGCTACTATCTGTTGACACATTGTCTTGATTTTGTTCTTCTTTCTAAATGCACTGTTTGCTACATTTTGGCCTTCTAACATTTTGATGATTGTTTCCAGCATCTTTGGCAAGGTGAGCATTTGATTGTAGTGCAGATATTCCTGAAATTATGTTGTACAGATACTCATTTTCTGTGAAAGGACTGTGTTGCTCTAAGACTAAGTACTGGAAAATCTTAGTAGTATCTTCCTGGTCTCTCTTTCTTTTGGATTCAAGTCTTCATTTCCATGAGTCCCAGTCTTCTCCTGAACACTCTTCATCTCAACACTTATCTTAGCAAAGACTGTCATGGCTTGTACCCATCTTGTTCGCTGAGTCTCATCCATACCTCGTCGATGTGTTAAGCCTCCTGATGACTTTAGGGATTTCATAAGCACTTGCTCAATAACAAGATCTGGTGCTAACCCAGCCCAGTATCGGTCTGATCTTCTAATGAATCACAAACCAGACTCGACTAGTTGGCCATAGAGTCTCTCATTTGTCTTCTTCAGATCCACCATGTCCTGGAGGAATAGATGTGCTGATTTTGTGTAGTTATTGTGGCCAGAAGCGGCAAAAAAATGGCAGCATTCTTGGTAGTGTCTTGAAATACGACTTTGGCTGACTGGTTCTTTGTCCTCTGAGGGCTGACCGCAGGATATCCATCATCTCCATATACTGTACCCAAAGTTTTCCATTTGGGCTTTGCTGTAGTTGATCTTTCACATCTTTGATTCTTTTTTCAACTGTCACAAGGTTCGCCTCTTGAGCCTCCACTTCCGTCTCTGTCGATTGAAGAATTTTGTCAAACTTCTGTAATGCACCATCTATTGCATTCTGAGTGCCCTCATGCTCTGCTGCTTTCTTAACTACTAATGCATTCAAAACAGCATCAACTAGGAAGTGGCCACGTACTGCTCGCTCATATGCCTTTCCAGCCAGCATGTGGTTGACGTTGTTGGATCCATGGACAAGCTCAAATAGTGTTCTCAATCCACTATCTTTCATGATGTGACCTCACATGAGTGTCCTTGGCACTCATCAAGTTGATGAGTGCCAAGGACACTCATCAAGGTATGGAATGGCCCGCGGATGAGAACAACATGTTGCAGGTGGTCTTCATGGCTGATGATATGTCTTGCCTTGAGCCACAAGGGTTGAACAAATGTGATGACACTCGATATGTTCTTTCTCAGGCACTGGTCATTTACAAACAGTAGGGTAGTGAATATACAGCTCATGTTGGTTGGATCCAAGTCAACCATGGGCAGGAAGTGGAAGGATGCTTTTCCTGAATGGCTACCTCGAGTAGTGATTTGCATAAATCCGGACCATCCTGGCCTGTTACATCTATAAGGAAATGAGATCTTCCAAAGAGTATCATGTATGTATTATACATTAGTTCCTCAATTATTTGATTCCACTACAATTTTGTGTAACTGAAAATTATTGTTTTGACCTTTGACCTTGAAAATATAAGGTTTGACCTTTGACCCAGGGACCCACAGGGGTCAAGGGACAAATCTGATGCCTGATATGGATTCTTTGAGGTCATGTTCCTATTAGTACTCTATATATTTATATGCCGAAAAGTTGATATTTGAAGAGATATTCAAGCTCCAACAATAGTAACGGCAGCCATTTTGTTTATGAAAATTAGGTAATTTCAAGATGGCCGAATTTGTCCCATTTCCATTTTGGATATGGTGTTCCTTAGGGTCCAAATAACATGTTAAAGCAATAAAACTAACTATTGCAATTTGTTTAATTCAAAAAGTTATTTCCCATGGACTATTGGGTCACCCTAACCTCGCCGCACCCACAAGCCTAATTCCTCCCCTCCGTCTGACTCCTGAAAGGTTAAAGTAATCGTCCAGACCATTTCATCATTCCTGATATAATGCAATCAAATCATAGCCATTAACGAGTATATTAACAATACGTCGTCATTTTTTGTATCCAGTCAGCCGTTTTTAAATAATCCGCAATCAAAATCTGCAAATTCCCCGAGTTTTCAAAACGCTCTCAAGGTTTGCAGACGCTCAGGCTCAGGCTCGGTGACGTAGCATCAGGGAGGCTCATCTTCCCGCGCTGATCAGAGAGGCACGTAAGCACAGAGATAATAAATATAGTACTTGAAGATATTTGGGTGTTTCTGATAGATATTTTTTGCTATATGCCACATGCATGCATCCTTTATGGGTGCAGCAAGACAGCTGTGCCTTTCGAGAAAAGTTTGCACACGGAAAGGAGTGGCGTGTGTAGGGTGATACACGCCTATAGTGTGTTGGGACGAGCAGTTGTGTTGAGAAACGTGTGTAGTGAGGGTACACAGCGGGTGAAAGACTGGGTGAGAGTGTGCAGCGCGACTAGTCGCCTACCCAGTGTGTGGGTTGGGACGACGAGTGTGAGGTGAGCCTGTGTACACGGGTGTGCTGGACAAGGGCGGCGCCCCCCCGTAAGACAGTGACTCAGTCCAACACCATACCAGACCAGGTAGCCCTGTTAGACAGGGACGCCAGGACTGGCAGCAGCGGTGGACCACCACGACTGTGAGGCTTTGCCTCTTAACAAGACCAAGTAAACCAAGTAAACCAGTTGAGGAGTGGGTGTGCCCTGTGGTGAGAGACCCTGTGGTGGTGTGGCTGTCACACTTTCTGCTTTCCCGCCCGCATATTTTCCAACTCTATGCTGTAGTTAATGCTTGTATGTGGTTTCCGAGTAATGACGTTTGACTGTAGCTCCAAAACTAACCATAGGATTTTCTCGAAAGTACCTTCATTGTGATTCCCACACACACATGGTTTAACCTTATTTACCAATCCATGTTTTGGAGAAGTGCCAGGTCCTCCTGCTGAACCTCAGGCTCTGCTAACACCTGTTCATCCACCTCGTACTCGGGCTCAAACATATAGGATCCCATGACAATCTGAGGTTCGTTTTCCTCATAGTATACGCGACCAGCGTCATTTCTTTCGGTGTCAGATTGAGCATCGTACTCTAGATCTGTCACAGCGACAGATTCACTGTCTGACACCGAAGTACAATCGCTCGTCATAACATTTGCCGACAGGTGTCAGACAGAGTGTCTGCGGGCGTCCCTGTTCTGACGTCATCAATAACAGTCGTAGCCCTGTTGGAGGGAAGATTTTTTTTTTCGCGCGCTTTTTACATAAATCGTGTTTTTACGGAAATAAGGCCTGGAAATCAATTATTTTTGGTGGATTAGGTGCTTTAAATGTACATTCAACATAATTCGGCAAAAAAAATTGGGTCTGGACGATTACTTTAAGATAATAGCAACAAAACGCCTGTATTTTTCGTAACTCAATATAATGTCTACTTAAGAATGAGAAAATTTAATATAACTAAATTTATCTGAATATCTTATTGTATCTTCATCAGGATAATAGCAACAAAGGGTTATACAAAAAATAAGAGACGTTCAGTATAGGAAGTAGAAAGACGCTATAAGGTTGGAGTTACGCTTAACCTCTTGAGACCCAGACCGTAATTACCTCCGCCAACGAAGTTGGAGGGGTTATGTTTTCACCCCGATCTGTCTGTCTGTCTGTCTGTCTGTTTGTTAGTGTACAGGATTTCTCGAAAAGTTACGAATAGATTTGGACCAAACTCGGTATACCAAGTCTATTTGGTATAAGGAAGAACTGATTTAATTTTGCATGAAATCTATTGACAACTGTTGCCATGGCAACCAATTGATGAAATATTTGGCCGGGGGTATACGCTCATACTAAGTGCATATATATATATACGTATATTATATATATATATATATATATATATATATATATATATATATATATAATATATATATATATATATTATATATATATATTATATATATATATATATATATATATATATATATATATATATTATATATTATATATATATATATATCTATATTATATATTAATTTTTTTTTACTTTAAAAAAAACTTACGTTTTTTACTTTTTTTTATGAAATCGAATAACAACTGTTGCCATGGCATGAAGAACATTCATGAAATATTCGGGCGGAGGTATGCGCTCTACTGAGTGCCCCCCCCCCCCCCCTTAGTTTCCATTGTAATCTGGCTACTATTAGACATTAGACTATTTTTTGTGAATATAAGTAATATTTTATAGATATGACCTGTTTAGCATCCTTGTCGACTAACTAATTTAGTATATTCAACTGCTTATCGTAATTTTATGGCTCGACAACAGACAATATTTTTTAGCAAAGGAAAGATCTGAGCGCGAAGGGGTTAATGTTGTTTTCTTATGACCAGCCGGGACCGTGGAGTATTTAGACGACGATAAAACCAGTGTTACCAAACCGACTGTGTATACAAGGTGACTCAGGGGGATTACCCAAATGTGTGTGTGTGTGTGTGTGTGTGTGTGTGTGTGTGTGTGTGTGTGTGTGTGTGTTGTGTGTGTGTGTGTGTGTGTGGTGTGTGTGTTGTGTGTGTGTGTGTGTGGTGTGTGGTGGTGTGTGGTGTGTGGCGGCGCGGCGCCAGCAGGACATAGTATGCAAAAAGTTTGAATGAATGGTGAGACAGACAGGGGATGAGGCAGCAGTGGCAGTCCTCAGTGTTCATAGCAGACTCAGGGTTATCAGATATCTACCTTAATAATTAATATATCAGGCACAGTAGTGAAATCTGTCCATTTCTTCTTAACACCAAGGCAAGTCGGGTGCTGCGGAGCATATATTGTTATCAACATTATTAATAATATTATTATTATTATTATTAGTTGTAGTAGTAGTAGTAGTAGTAATAGGGGGGGTTATTGTTTAAGGGGGAGTTGGGGCTGCAGCTTGGGGGTTGATGGGGGAATTGCTGTTTAAGGGGGGTGGGGGGCTGTAGCTTGGGGGTGATGGGGATTGCTGTTTAAGGGGTGGGGGGCTGCAGTTTGGGGGGTGGATGGGGGGATTGCTGTTTAAGGGGATTGGGGGGGCTGTAGCTTGGGGGTGGAGGGGGGGATTGCTGTTTTAAGGGGTGGGGGCTGTAGCTTGGGGGTGGATGGGGATTGCTGTTTAAGGGGATTGGGGTGGCTGTAGCTTGGGGGTGGATGGGGGGATTGCTGTTTTAAGGGGTAGGGGGCTGCAGCTTGGGGGTGGATGGGGGATTGCTGTTTAAGGGGTAGGGGGCTGCAGCTTGGGGTGGATGGGGGGATTGCTGTTTAAGGGTAGGGGGCTGCAGCTTGGGGGTGGATGGGGGGATTGCTGTTTAAGGGGTAGGGGCTGCAGCTTGGGGGTGGATGGGGGGATTGCTGTTTAAGGGGTGGGGGGCTGTAGCTTGGTGGTGGATGCGGGGTTGCAGTTTAAGGGGGATGGGGGGCTGTAGCTAGGTGGATTTGGGGGGGGGCTATAGTGTGTGTGGGGGACGGGGATGGCTTTTTAAGGGGGAGGACTGTAGCTGGGTGTGGATAGGGGACTGCTTTTTGAGGAGAATGGGGGGACTTATATTGTGTTGGGGATGGGGGGGCTATAGTGTGTAAGGGGGACGGGGGGGGCTGCTTATGAAGGGGGGCGGGTGGGGATATAGTGTGTAGGGGGACGGGGGATGGCTTTTGAAGGGGGGGGGGTGCTGTTGCTTGGTGATGGATGGGGTTTTACTCTTCAAGGGGGTGTGGGGTAGCAGGGGTTCGCTGTAGGGCGGTGGTGGATGGGGGGTCGCCTTTTGGCGCTGCGTTCATTTCTTATTCGTATGATGTTTTTCTTGATGTCATCATAAAGACTCCCTCAGATCCTTCATCAGCCTATTGACTTCTCGCCCAACAATGTTTTGGTAAGGAAAGAATTAAATTTTCTTTTGAAGATATTTTTCTTCTTCCCTTTGGGCGAGAGTTGCCCCGCCTTGACCGTTACCGCCAGGTCCTGCTGGGCGGTGGTGGGGTGAGGGGGGGAAGCAGGGTGTGGTGGCGTGTGCCATGCGTGTTGGGCGGCGGCCTTTAGTCCTCGAAGGAAACATAGGACACGAAGACACAGTCGCAGACACAACGCGCAGGTCGCTGTGTAGTCCCAGCACGCCCACACCTTGGCCAGGACGAGGCTGGCGACGCCCCACCCCAGGAGGCACTGCGCGGAGAACTCTAGGTAGGTCTCCTGCAGCTCCTGCAGTGTGGCGAGACGGCACTGGTGGTGCCTCAACGCCTGGCGGTGGGCTAGGCATTGCCCCACCACAGGCACCCATGCCCGCCAGCCGCCCCGGAGTGGCGGACAAGCCGTGTAGATGTTGTCTACACGGGTGGCTGGAACATCTCCAGCCACCACAGACCGTCGCCCTTCAGCCAATGACGGACGGTCCTCAGGGCTCCGTCGTCCAGAAGGGCGAGGTCCAGGTAGGCCGAATGGCCACCCAGGCCACCACCACCACCACCAGGGTGGACCCCGCGAGTCCCTGCATGGCCCAGCCTCGGCGGCCAGGCTGCCGTGGCGGGCCTCGGTCACGGCCTTGCGGTGTGGCAGAAAATTCACCCAAGAAAATTCCACCCAACGAAAATTCCACCCAGAAAATTCCACCCAAGAAATTTTCACCCATGTAAATTTCCACCCAAGAAAGTTCAACCCACAAATGATAAATCCATGGTAATAATGCATACACATGTTTTAAAAAACTTTCTTTTATTGCTTTACTTTCCAGACAACCAAATGGTCCCAGGATTAAAAACCAGGTTAAAAACGAGATTTAAAAATTAAGGCAGACATAAACTACTTTTTCATTGTATTTTATTTAAAGCTTAGTTTAATGAAGATTATGTGCAACGCCTTTCAGAA
>JACEEZ010017440.1:0-10000 GCA_016584305.1 Chionoecetes opilio | reverse complement strand
GTGGGGTTACACCTACTACTGGTCCGGCATGAGAAATGGTCACCGTGTACGGGGAGTAGCATAGGCATCCCCAGAAAACTGCAGCATCAGTTGTTGAGGTTACTCCGGTTGATGACGTATAATGCGGGTGGGGAATGAAACACACTCTGTTTCATGTCTCTTGCTGTAGTGTACGCTCCTACCGAGATGCGTAAACTGAAGAGAAGGAATGTTCTCCCGCCAAACTCGACTCTGTATTAGACCAGGTCCTCCTCGGGACACACTCATTGTCTTGGGCGACTTCAATGCTACTACTGGCACGGGTGAGAGATGGCTACGAGTTGTGTGTGGTCCCCATGGCTCCGGTACCAAAACACCAACGTTCTCTGCTTCTGAACTTTGAAAGGTCCAGAAGGTTGAGAATTGCAGGTTCTTGGTATCAGAGGCCAGAGCTGCACCGCTGGACATGGTATAGTAATCCCGGAGGGGTAGCCTAAGGAGATCGCCCCACATCCTCGTTTAGTTATTTCCTTGGAGGATCCTCCAGACTGCAGGGTTACCGAGTGCTGGGTTCCTTTGGGAACAGATTCACAGATTTGGGGGGGTTGTTGTTACACTTAAGCTTCATGTCAAGTCCGAAGATCTCAAGAGGTACCATACTGTGTTTCTCTTGAGAAACTAAAGGGACTTGACATGTGCTCATGATATCCCGGTGGCGTCTCAATCGGTTTAAATGTGCTCGGGCTCTCGGGATCCTGTAGAATTTGGGGAAATCCTTCAAACGTGAACTCTCCAGGCTGCCAGAGGGGTATTGGGTGAGCGCCCGAGGCAAGGCGTGGTTTTTTCTCGACGGAGACGCTGGAAAATCGAGGAGGTCGCGCTGCCAGGCTGGCTGGGAACCGGGACCAGCACAGGGCTCTGTGCGCCGGACTAGAACCCTCCGGGAGAAGCCCAAGAGGTATGTCAGGAGTCTCGCTAGGATGTCGAGGGTCTTTTGAACGCTAATACCCCCAACCCGCCTACCGAGCCTGAAAGCTCGTTCCAAGTCTCCTTCTCGGGCGATGTGCTATTCGAACAGCAGATGGGCGCCTCGTGTCGGCCCATGTTGGGGCAGATGGCTCTTTGGGGCTGAGTACTTTTTGGGGAGTTGTTCACGGTGGAACCCTCCAACTGAGCAGCTTCACACCACTGGGTTACAGGCAGTGGATCCCCGTCCTCCCATTGACGAAACCGACCCTCTCTTGACGAAGTCAGAGCTGTAGCAAGTTGAAGGGTGGAAAAGGCAGCTGGTGTGTTGGTAATATCCGTGCGGAGCTCCTCAAAGTTTGGGGTGAGCCAAAATCCGCGGTTGCATGCTGTCCCTGACCTGCCGTGGGGGCTTTCAGGTACCATTCCTCCTGACTGGAAAGGGGGAGGTGTCCCTATCTGGAAAGAGAAAGGGGACCGTCAGACTGCAACAATTCCCGCGGTATTACACTGCTCAGCGTCCAGCAAGGTGCTTGCCCATCTATTGCTGACACGAATTCGAAAGTCATCTGGTGAAGCATCAGAGACCTCAGCATTTTTGTGGTCACGGCCTGGTAGTTCACCACGGGAACCGTATCCTGGCTTCGTGTCCTGGTGGAAGCCGAGGTGATTTTCTTACAGGGATGCTTCAGCCTATGTTTTTAAAGAAGGCGTTTTGATCAGTGATCGTTGATTTTCCCCCCTTCTGGATCTATCTGCAAACTTCGGGATTCTTGCAAGGACCTATGGTTTGATAATGGTCTGTATTCGGGACTAGTGCGGAGGTGGGGCAGGTGTATCCACTCTTTCCTGTGATACGGAGTGGGCCAAGGGTGCGCCTTGCCCCATAAACTTTTCAGCTTGAAATGGAATGGGATTGGAAAAGGGGGTTGTAGATCAAGTGATTGGGAGCTTTCATCGTCAACACCAAGTTTCACTGACTTGGTTTTTGCGATGATCCCAGTAATCTTTGCTGATTCGCTGGAGGTCCTGGTGATGGCTCTCGAGGCGCTGCCGACGAGGAGGCAAAGCCTTTTGGGAACTTAAAGGTCCCCCGGGCTCAAGACCAAGGTCCAGGTAATTTGAGACTTACTAGATAAAGGGCAGTACAGTCTGTTCTATGCGTGTGCGGGGACATTGAGATCTTGGAAAAGTTTTACATACCTTGGTAGCCAGCCCCATAATGACGGGGGTCACGTCAAGAAGTCTTACGACGGATTGGCATAGCCAGGGTGTATGGCCGTCAGCGGGAGTATTGGGCGTTGTCGGTACTGTGCAGGAGGACAAAGATCCGGATCTCAAGTCGCTTGTGATCCCTGTCTTAAACTCTATGGTTGTGGAGACATGGACACTAATAGTGACTTGAAGAGACGAATCTGCCTTGGTAATAAGTGTCTTGGCAGAATCATGGGGTATGCTGGGATGATTACGTGTCAAATCGCGATTGCACCGGAGACTGAATCGAGGCCTATTACCTGCATAGTCCGTCAGCGCCACTTCGCCTATATGGGCATGTGGCACGCTACCCTGAACCGATCCTTCCCATCGGTTGTATCTGTAAGACAATCCGCTGAGGAGGCCAGGGCCCCACAAGGCCGGCCCTGGGAAAGTTGATGTTTCTTGCCCAGAGCTGCTTGGTAGGGGAACGCCTGCAGGAACTCGCGCGTGGTGACCCCCGGAGTGGCGTCGTAGGGTGGGCGAGGCGACGCGCCCCCGGCGTTTTCCCCCAATATTTTGATTGAAGGCAGAGATTTTATTTTTCATGTCCTTGTTTTCATGTAAACTGTTATTTATAACCTGTAAATTGCATTGAACACTCTCTCTTCCTTCTCTCCCTCTCTCTCTCTCCTCTTCTCCTCTCTCTCTCCTCTCTCTCTCTTCTCTCTCCTCTCTCTCTCTCTCTCTCCCTCTCTCTCTCTCTCTCCTCTCTTTTCCCCCTCTCTCCACCCCCCTCTCTCTCTCTCTCCCTCTCTTCTCCCCCTCTCCTCTCTCTCTCTCTCCTCTCTCTCTCCTCTCTCTCTCTCTCTCCCATCTCTCTCTCTCCTCTCTCTCTCACCTGTGTTTTCCTCCTCTTCGTACTCCCCAAACCCACCGATACCTACCCGGCGCTCTCGGTACACTGCACTTACCTCGTTTTTATCTCTCTCATAATAACATAGTTATCGTCGTAGTTACCGTAGCTATCATTGAAGGTCGTTCACTACAGGACAGGCAAGTTCCGTGCCACCGCCACGCTTATCTGCCCGGGTTCACCCTTGCCACTTGGACATGTACCCGTGTCACCTGACTCATCGTGCCCCGGTTGCCTCCACGTCGCTGTGTGTGTCATGCCATCCGTCACGGCGCCGCTTTGCCCCCATCTTGAGTTTTTTGGCTGAGTTTCTGTTTTCTATCCCGGCAGTCTTGCCCCTCTGTCTCATGCGTCCCTTGGCCTAGTTTTTCCCACCCCTTGCATTTGTTTTCCTGTCAACCTCATGTTTTTGTTACTGCTACTATAAGTAGTATATAGTAGTATATATAGTACTACTACTACTACTACTATATACTACTACTACTACGACTAGTATAGCAGGTACAAGTACTACTATAAAGTACTTGTGTAAACACTTTCATTCAGACAGAAGATCAGATTATGGATGGATTGAACAAATATGTAACTGATAAACTAAACAAAAAACGAGAGCAAACGAACAATGTAATGTTTATAATAAAAGATAGTGAGAGGAATTGTAGAAGATAATTATAGTAAGCATAGTATTATAATAGTGCAAAGTGTTGGGACAGCCATGAAAGATAGTAGCAGCTGGTGTGTTTTAAAAGAAAAATAATAATTACTGTGTGCTAGTGTAGCTGTCTAGTGCCTTGGGGGGGTGCTGCAGCAGCGCGGTGCAGCCCTTCACGCGCATCCCCACCACCACTTAAAATGCCTTACTGCACCCGGGGCGGCGCCTTCCCGGGGCCCCAACGACTCATAACCACCACCTTAGTGTCGGCTAAGCGCACCTAAGCCCTCACGTCCAGTCTTCTGCTTTAATGTTACTCCATATATCGTTAACCTTAAATTCTCCTTAAATAACCACTGCTTGATGGCGACCTTGTGGTGTTATATATACTGGTTTTGGCAGTCTTAAAGTAATCGTCCAGACCATTTCATCATTCCTGATTTAATGCAATCAAAACATAGCCATTAACGAGTATTCAACAATACGTCGTCACTTTTTGTATCCAGTCAGGCCGTTTTTAAATAATCCGCAATCAAAATCTGCAAATTCCCCGAGTTTCTCAAAACACTCTGAAGGTTTGCAGACGCTCAGGCTCAGGCTCGGTGACGTAGCGAAAGGGGGGCTCCTCTTCCCGCGCTGATCTCTAGAGGCACGTAAAAACAGAGAAAATATAGTACTTGAAGATATTTGGGTGTTTCTAATAGATTTTTTTTGCTATATGCCACATGCATGCATCCTTTATGGGGGCAGCAAGACAGCTGTGCCTTTCGAGAAAATTTGCACACGGAAAGGAGTGGCGTGTATAAGGTGATACACGCCTATAGTGTGTTGGGGCGAGCAGTTTGTGTTGAGAAACGGTGTGTAGCGAGGGTACCAGCGGGTGAAAGACTGGTGAGAGTGTGCGCACGACTAGTCCGGCTACCCAGTGTGTGGGTTGGAACGACGAGTGTAAGGTGAGCCTGTGTACACGGGTGTGCTAGACAAGGGGGGGCGCCCCCCCTAAACAGTGACTCAGTTGTGAAGTGGGCGTGCCCTGTGGTGAGAGACCCCGTGGTGGTGTGGCTGTCACACTTTCTGCCTTTCCCGCCCGCATATTTTTTCCCAAATCTATGCTGTATTAATGCTTGTATGTGGTTTCCGAGTAATGACGTTTGACTGTAGCTCCAAACTATCCATAGGATTTTTCTCGAAAGTACCTTCATTGTGATTCCCACACACACATGGGTTTAACCTTATTTACCAATCCATGTTTTGGAGAAGTGCCCAGGTCCTCCTGCTGAACATCAGGCTCTGCTAACACCTGTTTATCCACCTCGTACTCGGTTCACAACTATAGCTCCCATGAACAATCGAGGTACGTTTTTTCTCATAGTATACGCGACCAGCGTCATTTCTTTCGGTTCAGATTGAGCATCGTACTCTAGATCTGTCACAGCGACAGATTCCTGTCTGACACCGAAATACAATCGCTCAACATAACATTTGCCGACAGGTGTCAGACAGAGTGTCTGCGGGCGTCCCCGTTCTGACGTCATCAATAACAGTCGTCGCCCTGTTGGAGGGGAAAATTTTTTTTTTTCGCGCACTTTTTACAAAAATCGTGTTTTTTTTTGGAAATAAGGCCTGGAAATCAATTATTTTTTATGTTTTGAAAGTACATTCAACATAATTAGCAAAAAAAAAAAGGGTCCCGGACGATTACTTTAATGGGTGCACTCAGCTTGTTTTTTCTTCCTCCTTTAACAATTATATGTGTATATACTTATTAATAAAGATAAATGAAATTTACTATACAGTACCCCCTTCAAATATTACTATTTTTAGGTATTTGTAGTCAGAATATTGCGTCGTATTGATCGAAGTAATTGATTTTTTTTTCTCTCCTCTCTCCCCTCCTCTCTTCTCCCCTCTCTCCTTTTTCTCTCCCCTCTTTTTCTCATCTCTCTCTCTCCCCTCTCTCTCTATCTCTCTCTCTCTCTCCTCATCCCCCTCTCTCCCCTCTCTCTCTCCTCTCTCTCATTGTTAAAACCAACTATATATCGAAAATTCACATTATCGGTAGGAAAATAGCTTTTTAAGTAGCAATTTATATGGAGAAATGAAAATTAGGCATTGATCTACATAATCGTGCTGACTATAAATGTTCACAATTTTTTCATACGTTGTGAAAAATTTCCACCTAAAGAACGAAGTATGTGACAGTCTGGTGTGATGAAGTAACCTGATGTATTTCAGCTTTATATGGAAACAAATTCAAGAAACTCTAGTTACGTCCTACGACTGTAGCTATTCCACTGATCCGTGGACTTTATTTATCCCTTGCCAGGTAATTTGACATATAGACTAGGGTTTAAAAGCTTCAGTGTATATAGATATTGCATATATCATCCATGTCATATATTTAAAACATACTAAATGTTGACAGAAAGCAGTATACCTCCGCTAACTCAATTATTAAAAGCCAGCAAAATATGGCATATATATGAAATAGTGAAGAACATAATTTTTAAATATTTTAGGTCACTGCACTTATGTATCCGTATATCACTGTAACATGCTGAAAAATATCAAACATGTTGACAGAAACAGTTATCTACTGAAACAGTATATTTACGACTCCTCAAAATTCGGGATAAATAGGACTAAGTGTGGGTTGCTTACCTGTGAAACGTTATCCCCATTTTTCTTGAAGTATTCTTGTGGCCCATTTTTGCAACCGTAGGCTGCACAATGCCCATCTTGATTGTAATTCAAGAAATAATTTCCAGTAAACACAGGGCAGCAGTTCAACTTCCGCGGCTGAGTGGTTTTCTCGAGATGGCCGTCAAGTGCGAGAGCGCCGCCCTGGTGGCCCCACACAACAAAATGCGCGCGCTGACAGAAGATAGCCCCTCCAGTTATTATAGAGCTCAGTGGAAATTTGAAACCGTCTATACTTGCAGTTACAAAACATAAAACACGCTGAAACAGAGTAAATTAGTATGATATAAAATACTGTGTATTATCTTCAGTGGCACATAAAAAACAGTAGTAATGCTATAAATTTGTATATATGCGCCTGGCGACATGACTGCAGGTGGCGACTTGTCTGTTAAGGGGGGCTATTACACGCACTTTTCTGCTCAGTGAACAGCTGCTCACTGAGCAATTTCACTGAGCTGCTCAACGAAACTATTACACGGGGATCTGTGTTTTGGATGAGCAAAATGCATACAGACCTGAGTGCGGTTATGATACAGTGATCATAGCGCTTCCTAATAAGCGGTGCTTGTTGTAATGGAAAATAGCTTTATTTTGCGAGAAAAAAAAAAAAAAAAGTATACTTTGTGGTTAAAGTTAGGTTAGGGTTTTCATTACAACCTTAAGGTTAGGTTAGTTTCATTAAAACCTTTAAGGTTGGGGTAGGTTTTTTTAAAACCTTTAAGGTTAGGTTAAGTTTCATTAAAACCTATAAGGTTAGGTTAGGTTTTCATTATTGTTATAATTATTTTTTTTTTGGGGGGGGAGGGGGTTTTCGCAAAAAAACTTCTCCATTAGAACAGCACCTATTGTAGGCCAAGAAAAAGTAGTTGGTGTCCCCTGAAACGACCGCGAAACTCTCGTCCATTATTACCAAAAGTTGTTCGTAGTCTATATGAAACCATAGTCGTTTCGTACACTCAGCGCAGAGTTGAACTTGACTACTAGAGTTACGAAATGACACCAGATATGTACGAAAATACTCAAAAACAGTGTACGAAATTAACTACTTTCAATTCAATATACCTAATTAAGAAAAGGTTTTTTGATTAGGCCAAAGGTTTTTGATTCATTTAAACTTCCTGTAATCCCCCAGAGTAGCTTCTATGGACCACTGTGCCCGCGCCGTACCCGTGGCCGTGGCGGTACGGGCTGACGCCGTTATGTGGACGAAAACTACGCGTTCGCTCTTTATCAGACACACACACTCGGGGGGTAACACTGCACTCTTAGCCCTCTCTCGCTTTACCATTACCACCACACCTGTCATACACACCTGTACGGCCTCGCCAAAAACCTGTCCCCCTGTGTATCACCGTAAATAAATGACTTGGGGAAAGGTCAGGCTTCTTAGGTATTGAGGGTGTATGATTTCTTTTTTAATGTTTTTAACAATAAAAAGGGGTATATATGTTCCCTATTGTAGGATGTGCCCCGAACTAAGTCAATCAGTAAGCTTTCCATCTCGTCTGTCCAGTCAGCAGGCATGTAGATGTCTTTCTTGAGAGTTTTAGAAGAAAATGATCTTGCAATAAATAATATAGTCTCCACTAATTTCGGTCCTTTATAACAGAAACGTTTTTGCTCACTCAAATGACGACAAAATAGCTTCGAAGTAGTTTTCCCCGTTTGCTCAAACAAACAGCTTTCATTGAGCAAAATCCTCAAACTGCTCACTGAGCAGAAAATGCCCGTGTAATAGCCGCTTTAATCTACGGTAGGTAATAAAGCCACCACACGAGGATGGAGCGTAAAAATAAGAATATATATTCATTTCCGCCATAAACGAGACCTAAATTTATTCCAAACATCAAACTAAAAAAAATAAATTGTCTTCGAAAATGTTGTGTCCATCAAAGAATACCCTTTATTCTTCCTTTTCATCTATTCCAAGTGGAACTGTCCCCCGAAAATTTCCGCGTCGGTGAGTGTTCACCATCGGCGACAGTTCTCAATTGGTGTTTCGGCGAGAATTCCTATCGTCGATAGTTCCTTAAAATGTTAGTATGAATACAGTAATTTATTTCACACAACTGGTTATTAGCAGCGAGTGTAAAACAAAAATATGAAAACCTTTATGACCCAGCGTCTGACATGGCCCACAAAAAAACATGGCAGCTGGGGTACAGCGGTGGCTTGACCGGACGCACTGACCGCGCGCATCAGGTGCCTCCACCCTTACCTCCATGGCCATATAACGATGAAGTTTAGCGAAATTTTTAAAGTGAACTTTAAAAACATATAATTATAAATAAAGAAGTATGTATCATGGGCCCGTTGGTCTAGGGGGATGATTCCTGCTTTGGGGGCAGAGGTCCCGGGTTCAATCCCGGACAGGCCGGATGTCTTTTGAACATTCCATCCCAAAAGTATTGGTGTTAGTTAATTGTTGTATGATATTACGCTGGTAATTTTTTGTAGATGCTGTTTGATGTTTGAATAATTTTTGTCGTATCGACGCAGCTGAGATGGATCTCCGCTGTAACCAGACAACTCTTTCACAAACTACCCCTAAGAGCTGTCTGCTAGTGCTTATAGTGTTGGCCGAAGCCAGCACCCCGGGAGGCGGGTTACAAACCCCCGGCTAACACCCGGTAGCTGTGCAATGAGTGAGGGAACCTTTTACTCATTTAAGGTCAAATAGTGTTGCTTAGCCTGCTTGTTTTATAAACGCTAAATCTACGCATATAAAATGGTAGCTAAATGTTCTGTTTCGTGTAGTTATTCTTTATATTGGTTATAGATAAAACATACTTTAAAATGAATGCAGACATAGAAGGAAGTTATTAATTTAATCTTTCTTCCATATATAATCAATCCATGGGGGCCGTGATCGTATATGGTTAGTACATTGCGTTGTGGCCGCAATAACCCAGGTTCGAATCCTGTCACGGCAATGGGTAATATTTTTCTAATTATTATATTTGCAATTTCCAAATACTTTATGGAAATACAGTACTTTTAGCTTCTTCAGCTTCTACACTATTTTGCTGCAGAAACGCAGAAAGCAACAAGATTCTACCTTTTTTTAAATGATAGGGAAACTGATCTGGTGATGTATATTTCCGTTTTTTAAGAATCTATAATTCAGGTAATTTTTTTGTTTTAAAAAATGTCACTCAGTAAAGACGGTTTTTTGAACTTTACATGTACATTTGTGCCATTGATGGTTCAAGTTTTTGCTGGTATTTAATCCCTGAATGCAGAAACACTGAAAATGCTTATTAAATGTATATAGCGGCTACTGTAAGTAATATCAAAATGGTACTCTCCTAGGAGGAGGTACTCTCGTCTACCGAAATTTTCGCCCCCACACAAACCGAGAACTCTCGCCGACGGTAATTGTTTTGGTTAGGTAAAGGTCAGGTTAGGTTACTTTGGTATACAGTAACAAATATAGACTTATTAGATATATAATTGGTCTTAAAAATAGGAACTCGACGAGTGAAAAGTTGAACTCTCGCCGACGGGGACGAGAGATCCGGTAACGAGAGTACCGTGGCTTCAAAGCTTGATGCAGGGAAAAGAAGCGCGCCTTACAACCCGCCCGGGGC
>JACEEZ010017439.1:32500-37500 GCA_016584305.1 Chionoecetes opilio | reverse complement strand
GTAAACGAGACAGCATCATCGTAACACTCAGGAGGATTAAGATTAAATTACCACAGCTTGTAAACCGTGTGTGTGTGTGTGTGTGTGTGTGTGTGTGTGTGTTGTGTGTTGTGTGTGTGTGTGTGTGTGTGTGTGTGTGTGTGGTGTGTGTGTGTGTGTGTGTGTTGTGTGTGTGTGTGTGTGTTGCGTGGTGTGTGTGTGTGTGTGTGTGTGTGTGTGTGGTGTGTGTGTGTGTGGTGTGTGTGTGTGTGTGTGCGTGTGTGTGTGTGTGTGTGTGTGTGTGTGTGTGTGTGTGTGTGTATATAATATATACTAATATATATATATGTGTGTGTGTGTGTGTGTGTGTGTGTGTGTGTTGTGTGTGTGTGTGTGTGTGTGTGTGTGTGTGTGTGTGCATGCATATGTGCTTTCTCTCTGGAATGTGCCTTCGATCAATAACGCGCATTTCGTATTTTCTTTTTTGTAAGTGTACTGGAAATATATATGTGTGTGTGTGTGTGTGTGTGTGTGTGTGTGTGTGTGTGTGTGTGTGTGTGTGTGTGTGTGTGTGTGTGTGTGTGTGTGTGTGTGTGTGTGTGTGTGTGTGTGTGTGTGTGTGTGTGTGGTGTGTGTGTGTGTGTGTGTGTGTGTGTGTGTGGTGTGTGTGGTGTGTGTGTGTGTGGTTTACGCATCAGAAGCCTCATCTCTCTCTCTCTCTCTCTCTCTCTCTCTGCTTGACATCAAAGCGTGCATGATGAAGGAGGAAGCAGGAAGGCAGGGTGGGAGGGGAGGAAGCAGGGAGGGGAGGAAGCAGGGAGGGAAGGAGGCAGGGAGGGAGAAGTGGAGGGTATTGGCTTTTATCTCTAGTCTGCTTTTTCATCATTAAAGATCATCATTAGTATCCTGTAACGCGGCACTCTTGCTACCACCACCATCACCACAACCACGACCATAGCCAATGTCATTACCCTCCACCACTACCATCACCACCACCAATAGTAATACCCTTCACCACTACCATCACCACCACCAATAGTAATACCCTCCACCACTACCATCACCACCACCAATAGTAATACCCTTCACCACTACCATCACCACAACCAATATCATTACCCTTCATCACTACCATCACCACCACCAATAGTAATACCCTTCACCACTACCATCACCACCACCAATAGTAATACCCTTCACCACTACCATCACCACCACCAATAGTAATACCCTTCACCACTACCATCACCACAACCAATAGTAATACCCTTCACCACTACCATCACCACAACCAATAGTAATACCCTTCACCACTACCATCACCACAACCAATAGTAATACCCTCCACCACTACCATCACCACAACCAATATCATTACCCTTCACCACTACCATCACCACAACCAATATCATTACCCTTCATCACTACCATCACCACAACCAATATCATTACCCTTCACCACTACCATCACCACAACCAATAGTAATACCCTCCACCACTACCATCACCACAACCAATATCATTACCCTTCACCACTACCATCACCACAACCAATATCATTACCCTTCATCACTACCATCACCACAACCAATATCATTACCCTTCACCACTACCATCACCACAACCAATATCATTACCCTTCACCACTACCATCACCACAACAAATACTAATACCCTTCACCACTACCATCACCACAACCAATATCATTACCCTCCACCACTACCATCACCACCACTAATAGTAATACCCTCCACCACTACCATCACCACAACCAATAGTAATACCCTCCACCACTACCATCACCACAACCAATATCATTACCTCACCACTACCATCACCACAACCAATAGTAATACCCTCCACCACTACCATCACCACCACCAATATCTTTAAACCCTCACCACTACCATCACCACAACCAAAGTAATACCCTCCACCACTACCATCACCACCACCAATATCATTACCCTTCACCACTACCATCACCACAACCAATAGTAATACCCTTCACCACTACCATCACCACAACCAATATCATTACCCTTCACCACTACCATCACCACAACCAATATCATTACCTTCACCACTACCATCACCACAACCAATATCATTACCCTCCACCACTACCACACCACAACCAATAGTAATACCCTCACCACTACCCATCACCACCACCAATATCATGACCCTTCACCACTACCATCACCACAACCAATAGTAATACCCTTCACCACTACCCAATCACCACAACCAATATCAATTAACCTCCACCACTACCATCACCACAACCAATAGTAATACCCTCCACCACTACCATCACCACCACCAATATCATTACCCTTCACCACTACCATCACCACAACCAATAGTAATACCCTCCACCACTACCATCACCACCACCAATATCATTACCCTTCACCACTACCATCACCACAACCAATAGTAATACCCTTCACCACTACCATCACCACAACCAATATCATTACCCTTCACCACTACCATCACCACAACCAATATCATTACCCTTCACCACTACCATCACCACAACCAATATCATTACCCTCCACCACTACCATCACCACAACCAATAGTAATACCCTTCACCACTACCATCACCACAACCAATATCATACCCTTCACCACTACCATCACCACAACCAATAGTAATACCCTCACCACTACCATCACCACCACCAATACATTACCCTCCACCACTACCATCACCACAACCAATAGTAATACCCTCCACCACTACCATCACCACCACCAATATCATTACCCTTCACCACTACCATCACCACAACCAATAGTAATACCCTCCACCACTACCATCACCACCACCAATATCATTACCCTTCACCACTACCATTCACCACAACCAATAGTAATACCCTTCACCACAAACCATCACCACAACCAATACTAATACCCTTCACCACTACCATCACCACAACCAATAGTAATACCCTCCACCCCTACCATCACCACAACCAATAGTAATACCCTTCACCCTTACCATCACCACAACCACTATATATATATAAACCACATTTCATATTCACCATAACTACCATCGCAGTTTTGCATATCATTATCCCATTCCAATTAACACAACCATTAACAACTAAATTATCATTACAAATTACATACAATGACAACAACAACAACAACAACAACAACAACAACAACAACAATAACAACAACAATAGCAATTTTTTTAGATGTAAGTGGTTATTCGTGTGTTGTTTTCTTTTATTTCACCCTTGTCATTCATATGTGTGTGTGTGTGTGTGTGTGTGTGTGTGTGTGTGTGTGTGTGTGTGTGTGTGTGTGTTGTGTAGCTTGTGTGGTAAGTTTGCGATTGCTGCATGTTCCTCCGGGTTTGCCTCTTCTGTCTTGTCTCTCTCTCCCCTTCGTGTCATCTCTGCTCTCACAACACACCACACACACTAACAAACACACATAATCTTCATTCTCTGGTCGCATTCTCTTTCTCAAAACCCTTATTTTCTTCTACTCTTTTTCCCTTCTTTTCCTTTCTTTTGGGCTTTTGGATCTTACACGCCGCATCTACCCACCACCACCACCACACCCCACACACACACCACCAGACTACTTCCTACCCAGAAATCGACACGTGATTGGCAAACCCAATCTTACTTTACTTTATTTTTGGCACTCTTTTTATTTTCTTAAGTAACCTTTGACATTTCCTACTTCTTTTTTCCATTTTCAACTACCTTTTGGCGAAGGGCCTTGACTTTTTATTACGTTCTCTCTTCTACCACTACCCACTTACCCACCCCGCCACCACACCATCCACTCCCCTCACCCTCACTCTTCCTCCTCAAAATCGTCTTATCACCACATTCTTTCTCTTCTCTCTTTCTTGGCAATAATTATCCTGTAGAGGATCAATTAAAACCCCCGTTTAACTAAAAGTCTAAAATGGCACAAGCCCCCATTATTTACAAGGTTATGTTCTCTTTTTCTCTCTTCCTTTCTACTTTGTTCTCTTGTCTTCTCTTTCTCTCTCTCTCTCTCTGACAATCTCTGCCTTCTCCACCTCCTCCTCTTGCTTCACTACCGGTTTTTTTTATATTTATATTGTGTTCTGGGATGAGGGGATGTTTGGCGCGATATCTTTCTTTCTTTCTTTCTTCTTCTTTCGTTCTCTCTCTTCTCTCTCTCTGGTTTCTTCTCTTTCTCTCCTGCTCTTCCTCTCTCTCTTTCTTCTCTTCTCAAAAACATAATAAGGAGGGTACAAAAAAAGCGAAGGAAATAAGCAGAGGGAAAATAACACACCAGCTCCTAGACAGGTGTCTATTTTTCATTCCTTTTATATTGTACTACGCAGGAGTGGGTGTGGATATCTATTTTGCTGAGAAAGAAACATGTATTCCAACCACCCACATTTTTGCTTCCCCTCCGTTTTGTTTTGTTTTGTTTTGTGTTTGAGAGATGGAAGAGAGGAATAGTTTGGCGCGATATTTTCCTTTCTTTCTCTTTCTTCTTTCTTTCGTTCCTCGTTTCTTTCTTTTGGTTTGTTTTTTTGCGAATGTTTTACAGGTCTTAGGTGTTTTGTTTTTTTGGCTTAGAGAATGTAAAGTAAAACAGACATTTAGAATAAAGTCGAGGAATGAAAAGGGAAGAGGATAAGGAGCAGGGGGAGAAAAATATAAACAGACACATTTGGAAGAGAGTGGAGGAATAAGAAGAGGAAAAAGAGAAGGAGCAGGGGGAGAAAATATAAGCAGATACATTTGGAAGAGAGTGGAGGAATAAGAAGAGGAAAAGAGAGCAGGAGAGAAACATATACAGAAAGGTAGTGCAAAGAGAGATAAGGAAAAAATGAGAGAGTTGGACACAAGAGAATGGGTGAATGAAATGAATGAAAAAACAAGTTTGAAAATATATAGAAAATGGAGAAAAGAGAAAGGAGGCCAAAAAAAAATATACAGCAATGACCAAGCTTCAGAACTACTGTTCAAGTGCAGGACAAACAACCTACAACTACACG
>JACEEZ010017439.1:20000-27500 GCA_016584305.1 Chionoecetes opilio | reverse complement strand
GTGAGTGAGGAGTGAATGAAGTGACAGTGAAGCTGACCCGTGAGCTGAGTGAGTGAGTGAAGTGATGATGTGAGTGGAGTGAGTGAGTGAGTGAGTGAGTGAAGTGACGTGAGGGAGAGGTAACGACAGGGGATGTAAAAAAGAGAAAAGGGTAGACCGTATAATATGTAATTATAAGTGTAATGTCAAAGAAAGAAAGAAAGAGAGCGAGAGAGACATGAGAGAGGGAGAGGAGAGAGAGAGGGAGAGAGAGAGAGGAGATGAGAGAGAGAGAGAGAGAGAGAGATGAGAGAGAGAGAGGAGATGAGAGAGAGAGACGAGACTGAGGAGAGAGGAGAGAGGGAGAAGAGAGAGAGAGAGAGAGAGAACAAACTTTACCAGGACACTTCAAACAGTCGGCCATCAAAAGGAAGGTACAAAGTTTCATCGATTCCCTTTTTCATCGACATAAGAGAGAGGAGAGAGGAGATGAATGGAGAGAGAGAGAGAGAGAGAGAGAGAGAGAAGATGAGAATGAGATGACGAGAGAGAGAGAGAGTATTATATTCATTTCCTACACGCCATCAAGTATAGAATGTATAGAAAAAACCCACGAAAAATGAGATGGAGGAAAAGGATGAGTAGGAGGAGGAAAAGATATAAGATAAAAGATGATGATGATGATGAGGAGGAGGAGGAGGAGTGAGGAGGAGGAGGAGGAGGAGGAGGAGGAGGAGGAGGAGAAAAAGAAGGAGGAGGAGGAGGAGGAGGAGGAAGAGGAAGAAGACTCAACACAAAGCTTCGAGGTGATGATTGAAACTCTTAAGAAGGAAGAGGAAGGGAACACGAAGGAAGAGAGAAGGGATGGGTAGAAGAAGGAGGTGAGGGATGGGGAGGGAAATGAAGGGATAGGGGAGGCGTGAAAGGGTTAAACAGGTGATGAATGAGAGTTTATGCAGGAGAGAGGGAGGAGGGAAGGAAAGGAGCGATATATGATGATTAGATCTAAGAAGGAAACAGGAGAGAAAGGAGGGACTAAGGGAAGGAATAGTGAAATGAGAATTGAAAAGAAATTGTGGAGAGAGAAAATAGAGAGGAATAAGAGGAGACAAACAAAATATAAGAAGGAAACAGGAGAGAAAGGAGGGAATAAAATAGGGGAATTGAAATGAGAAACGAACGAATGAAGAGGAAAATATGGCGACGAAAGGAGATAAAAATAGTTTTTTACCATAGGATGACATAGGGAGTAACAGAACCAGGAGACCTCATTGGCCATAGCACGAGGGTATCTGCCTTGAACTACATACTATAACTATTCAAACTACTTGTAAGGAAAAACAGTTGGAAAATGATACCAGTCACTAAAGAGGATAGGAACAGGAAATTTCATTAGTGCAGAATGATTAGGATATGAAAAATAAAACTACAACTACCACTACCACTGACAAACTAATCGAGTACGGGGAACTAGATACGAATTCTCACTATTCAATAACCCATTTACTTTACAGTGCCGCGTCAAGTCGTTTTTGAATGTGTGGATGTGTGCTCCGACAACATTTGCTCGGTAACTTGTTTTCCATGATCAACGACTCTAACATTGAAATAATTTTTACCGGAGATCGATGATGCAAATTGACCGTTGTAGTTTAAACCATATTCGTGTTGTCACTTGATGTTGAAAAACTCGAATAGGTCCTCTTGATTAATGACATCAAACTTTTAGGATCTTAAAGGTTTCTATCAAGTCCCCAACGGATTCTACGATCCTTTAAGGAAAAACATATTAGTTTTCCGCAGTTTCTCTCATAGATGAAGTTCGCAGGCGATGAAATTTGTTTGGTTGCTCTCTTTGCACTGATTCAATTTGGCTGAATCTTTTACGAAAAAGGTCCGACCAGAAGTGAACGGCATATTCCAAGTGCGGCCTAACAAGAAGTGTATATTGTGTCATTACTTTCGGAGTTTTATGTTCAAAAGTTAAGTTTAATAAAGCCCAACATCATATTTGCCTTTTTTACTGGCAGCTAGGGCAATTGCGAAATGGTTTTCAGATCATATGATTGGATGACACCTAGATCCTTTTCTGCTGTACTTCAGTTAACGATTTATTTTGCATTTATAGTTATATTGAGGTTATCGCTTGCTATAGCATTGACTTTACATTTATCGGAATTGAATTTTAATTAGCCATTTATCACTCCAATCTGATAGTTGTCGAGATCACTTTGTATGAGTTCGCAGTTTTCTCTAGTAATGCTACCGCCAATTTGGTGTCATCTGCAAGTTTGATATTAGATACACGTCCGCAGTCCAGATCGTTGTGATATATATCAGAAAAAGAGTAGGGACCCAAGACCCCGAGCCTGAGGACCCCCACTAGTGACATCTAACCAATCAGATGCCTCACCATTTATTACTACCGTTGTACGATTTTGAAAGCCAATCGCCAATCCATGAAACATAATGCTCTCCTATGTGCCCATGTGACCCTTAGCTTGGTCAACAGTCGACTTATGTGGAACTGTATCGACAGGCTTCTGAAAATCAAGGTATATACATCCGAAGCGAGGGAAATTTTAGCGTACCCAGTTTGAATAAAATGACATTAAAAAAATCCCAGAGTAGGTTTGTAAGCAGGATCTATTATTTCGAAATCCATGCTGGGATTTTAGTATAGAGTTAATTTTTCATCGAGAAAAGACATATTTGATCCCGCAATATTTTCTCAAATAGTTTAACAATCACGGGACGTTAGACTAATTGGGCGATAATTACTTGCGAGGCTCTACTCCTTTCTTGAATACGGTGTAACATTAGCTAATTTCCACATACTCGGACATTTTTGTCCTTAGCGATTTATGAAAATAAATCTTTAATGGGAGCGAAAGTTGACTGGACATTCGCAAGTAGTCGGGCGGAGATGCGTCCACCCCCACGGATTTTGAGGGAGTCAAGTTTCAGCAAAATACTTTGATATTTTCGTCTACTGTTATCTCTCCTATTACCAGTCTATCCCTTTCGAGTCCTGACATAAATGTTTACTGGTTCTGGTAATGGAGTTTCGTCTTCTTTAATAAATACCGCAATTACAGTATTCATTGAGTACGAACGCCATACTTTATTATCAATTTACCAAAGATATTAGTATTATCTTTCAGTGGTTCAATACTTGTATTTGACGTTTTTTCTTACTCGAACGTTTGACGAGAAACCTTTTCGGGTTTGATTTGGAATTCTTTTGCATTTTTTTCTTCATACTCGCGCTTTTAGGACTTAATAGTCCTTGCAGCGACGTATTTGACGTCATGGTATTCTCTAGAATCGCAGTCTGCATTTGATCGTTTCGTAACCTTATACGCTCGGCGCTTTCTTGACAATGATTGTTGGATCTCATATTCATTCCAATGGGTCTGTTTATGTTATTCAAACGTTTTCTTACCATGGGAACATGTTTTCCACCACCGATTGGAGTTTATTAGTGAATACATACACATGTTTTCGGCGGTTATACCATTTAGTAGGTCAATCCATTAACTTCGCTTAGTACCCTGCTGACTTCGTGATGAAATCTGCTTATTATAATTTGGGGACTAATAACGATTTCTGTGATGTCACATTGAAATTTATGCCGCATCTGATTAGCCTGGATCACTGTTTGCCAAATGTTCACCTATATCGCAGAATCAATCAGATAATGTCGGTAGTGAAAACTAAAATCTAGAGATATTATTATCCCTTGTAGGCTCACGGAACACCGGATGTAAATATACGTCGTTCACCATATCAAAGCAAATCGCATCCTTCTCTATCAGCAGAATTACATTTCCCGTTTATATGAGGTAGGTTAAAATCTCCACAAATAATTGTATCGTTTATTATTGGTCACACACTGACGTTATCTCGTCGTACAGGAGAGGCATCTACTCCGCAATTAGATTTGGGAGGACGATATATTGTTCCCATAAGTTAGCAAATGTACGTTTAGCTTAAAGCTTTGCGTTAGACTGAGTCATAATGACTTTGTTAACTTTATCCGATTTCGGAGTGCTTGCAAAAATTTTCTTTATGTAAAGAATGACACCTCCACCTGCTTTATGCGTGCGACAAATTTAGGAATGTTTATAGCCTGGACGGGCTATTTCAGCTAAGACAGTTTATCTTTGTGTTGGACCCAACTCTCAGTGATACTGACGATATCTGGCGTTCGGCAAAAACGTGCTAATAATTCGTTACGCTTTTAACATAATGATTCTGGCATTTGTGTAGAGTAATTTAAGTCCTTGATGTTTGGTAACCTTGCGTGAGGGTTTACCGGCAGGGCGCTACGGTCCACTTTTTCAGGGCGCTTGATTAAGTTACTTTGATTAGGATGTGCGGAAACGGGACGTGACCCAGCGTTGCTGTGGGGTAAGAAAAGGGGTTAAGGGTGAGCTGCAACCGCCGTCCGCTTCGTCGTTTTTGATCTGTAAGAAGAAACTTTATCATTTAGCAGACGTCCTAATCGTGCATGGCCGACGGGGCGGAGGTGGCGTCCGTCATCCCAAATAGGATGGGAATCCTCAACCAGGATGGGATCTCGTAGAAATTATCCCAGAAGTTTGCGAAAAGTCTCTACATTATCCTGTGCAAAAGAGACCTTCAGTCGGTTATTTGCGAGAACGACTAATCGTAAAAACGTTGGCCTACCTCCTAGGTCCTGGGGAGAATTCTGAAATAAATGATATGATTAGTTTTAGTCTTGAATTTCCGGATCAACTTCTGTACTTGTCCAGAAGAATTTCTTCAGATCCGCTATTTTGTAACGTCGTTGTTCCTGCATGGGATTACATAGAGAGTGTTTTCGTTTTAGTGTTTCTTCTTTGTGACGTCATCGCAGGCTGCAGGTGATGTCGTCCAGTCTGCTCTGGAAACAGAGCGCTTCCTTTTGGCACTCTGGACCCTACCACAAAACTCCACCAGTTGTCCTCGGAGAATGAGGGTCCCCGATCAATCTGGTTCATGTACGATCTTCCTTTCATTTCGCCAAGAACCTGAAATTTATTGTAAGTTTTGGATCGTTAGGGGCGCCTTGACTAGCTGTTGGTCGTCGGCTCCTCGCCTTACGGGAGCAAAGGGAGCTGGGAAGGAGAAGACGAGGGAGCGGGGGAGGAGGAGGCGGCTGCGTAGAGGAAGATAGTGAGAAGGGGGAGGAGGCGGAGTGAGGAGAGGAGGAGGAGGAGGAGGAGGAGGAGGAGGAGGTGGAGGAGGAGGAGGAGGAGGCGTTTGGAGGCGGAGGAGCAGGAGGAGGAGGGGGAGGAGGAGTGGGTGGGAGGAGGAGGAGGAGGAGGTGGAAGGAGGTGGCGACGGAGGAGTAGGAGGAGGGGGGGGGAAGGAGAGGAGGAGTAGAGGAGGAGGAGGTGGAGGAGGTGGATGGGTTGGATGAGATAGAAGGGGATGGGATACGGTTGGGCCGGGTAGTAGATTAAGGAGGGGAGGATCGTAAGGTATAGGGGTGTGCGGGAGAAAATTTGGGAGAGGAGGATGAGAGAGGAAGGGGGGGGAGAGGGGAGGTGTTTACTCGAGGCGGAAGAAAGGGAGAGGGAGGGCGAAGAGGAGGGCGATGGTGATGGCAGGTGTGGGTGGGGTGGAGAAATGAATGGCAAACAGCCTCCGTAGACTGCCAAACCTCACGGAGACTGTCATGATTCTTTTAAGATCACTGTACAGTGCGAGGGTTTCTTCTTGCTTGTTTGACAAGACACAAAGTCTAAGGCTGTGAGTTGATGAAATATTGTGGTGCGAACTTTCCACTGCAAACCCAGACACTTGCGTAGAATGGAAGGCATGCTGAAAAATAAAATATTTGCGCTGCGGGGATTTAAATAGAGGTACGGGCAACTCGAAATAAACAAAAACCGAAAACTTTTAAGACAAAGTGATGTATTCGTATTCGCTTATGTTATAGCTGTTGGAAGCGTTTGGCGCGCTGTCTCTCTCTCTCTCTCCCTTCTCTCTTCTCCCTCTCTCTCCCTCTCTCACAGATCTCTCTCTCTCGCCCTCCCTGCTCGCTCATCTCTATCCTCTCTCTCCTCTCGCTCTACCTCTCTCCCTCTCTCTCCCTCTCTCGCAGGATGAAAAGGAGGACGCCGGTTCGAGGAGCACAATGGGTTGGTTTTCCGTAGGGAATACTTTATCAAAAAAAATGAGTGGAAATACACACCTTGTACCAGTTTAAGAATGCCCACGAGCTGCTATAGACTAGAACTAAAAAACTACGTTTACGTTATTTAAAAACAAAGCACAAATAATTACAAATTAGGGACATAGACCGTGCAAGTTATTAGGAAATTGTGATTACTCACTATCAATGCGTTTCACTGGTGTTTTCACTGTGGAGTTGTGTCTGTGTGGCGTGTTAGTGTAGTAAGATATAAAGCTCGCGTTATAAATGAAATGCAAGGTGTTGTTACGACGGGAAAATCTCTAAAGAAAAAAACTTAGTGTGATGATTAAACGAAGTATTGTGCGAGTTTGGTGGAGACCAAGATTTTCACTTCCTTCCGTGTTGGTGGCGAGAAGATGAATGAAGTTGGAAAAGGAGGAGGAGAAAAGCAAAATATAAGAAGGAAAAGGGAGAGAAAGGAGCGAATAAGATAAGGGAATTGAAATGAGAAACGAGAAATGAAGAGAAAATATGGCGAAAGAGATAAAAAGAGTGGGAAAAAGAGGAGAAAAGCAAAATATAAGCAGGAAAAAGGAGAGAGAGGAGGGAATAAGATAGAGGAATTGAAATGAGAAACGAGAAATGAAGAGAAAAGTGAAGAGAAAAAAAAAGAGGTGAAGGATGAAAACAAAATAGAAGAGAAAGCCATTGAAGTGTGATGGAGAGATGATAAAAACAAGGGGAAAGAAGGGGAAAAGAGTGAAAGGGAAAAAAAAGAAAAAGGGTGAGAGCGGCAAGGATACAAGCAAAATAAAAGAGAGAGTGGGCATTTTGCGGAAGGAAGGAAAGAGAATGAAAGTCGATGAGATGAAAGCAAGGAAAGTGTATGTGTAATGACGAGAGAGAGAGAGAGAAAGAGGAGGGGAGAAAGGGAAAGGAGAGAGAGAGAGAGAGAGAGAGAGGAGAGAGAGAGAGAGAGATGAGGAGGAGAGAGAGAGAGAGGAGAGAGAGACGAGAGAGAAAGAGAGAGAGAGAGCGAGAGGAAGTGGAGAGAAAAGGAACATCTGAGGTATAAATTGTGAAAACTCTCTCTCTCTCTCTCTCTTTCTCTTCTCTCTCTCTCTCTCCTCTCTCTTCTTTCTCTCTCTCTCTCTCTCTCTCTCTCTCTCCTCTCTCTCTCTCTCTCTCTCTCTCTCTCTCTCTCTCTCTCTCGGCCACGTTCTCAGGCAGTTGCTGGAAAGTCACAGCGCGTGCCACCTACAAATCAGTTTCCCTCCACCACACACACACACACACACTCACACACAAACACAAACACACCACACAACACACACACACACACACACACACACAACACACACACACAAACACCA
>JACEEZ010017439.1:7500-12500 GCA_016584305.1 Chionoecetes opilio | reverse complement strand
GGGGGGGAAAAAGGGAAAGAAAAAAAAAAAAAGGGGGGGAAAAAAAAAAATTTTAAAAAAAGGGGAAAGGGGGGGGGGAAAAAAAAAAAAAAAAAAAAAAAAAAAAAAAAAAAAAAAAAGGGGGGGGAAAAAAAAAGGAAAAAAAAAAAAAAAAGGGGGGGAAAAAAGGGGGGGGGAAAAAAAAGGGGGGGGGGGGGGGGGGGGAAAAGGAAAGAGGGGGGAAAAAAAAAAAAAAAAAAAAAAAAAAAAAAGGGGGAAAAAAAAAAAAAAAAAAAAGAGAGGGGGGGGAAAAGGGGAAAAAAAAGGGGGAAAAAAAAAAAGGGGGAAAAAAAAAGGGGGGGAAAAAAAAAAAGGGGAAAAAAAGGGGGGAAAAAAAAAAAAAAAAAAGGGGGAAAAAAAAAATTAAAAAAAGGAAAAGGGGAAAAAAAAAAAAGGGGGGGGGGGAAAAAGGGGGGAAAGGGAGGGGGAAGGGGGGGGGAAAAAAAAGGGGGGGGGAAAAGGAAAGGGGGGGAAAAAAGGGGGAAAAAAAAAAAGGGGGGGGGGAAGGGGGGGGAAAAGGGGGGGAAGGGAAAGGGAAAAGGGGGGGAAAGGAGGGGGGGGGGGGGGGGAAAAAGGGGGGGGGGGGGAAAAAAAAAATTTTTTAAAAAAAAAAAAAAGGGAGAAAAGGGAAAAAAAAAAGGGGAAAAAAAATTGGGGGGAAAAAAGGGGGGGAAAAGGGGGGAAAAAAGGGGGGGGAAAAAAAAAAAAAGGGGGGGAAAAAAAAAAAAAAAAAAAAAAAAAAAAAAAAAAAAAAGGGGGAAAGGGGAAGGGGAAAAAAAAAAAAAAAAGGGGGGGGGGAAAAAGGGGAAAAAAAAAAAAGGGGGGGGGGGGGAAAAAAAAAAAAAAAAAAAAAAAGGGGGGAAAAAGAGGGGAAAAAAAAAAAAAAAAAAAAAAAAAATTAAAAAAAAAAAAAAAAAAAAAAAAAAAGGAAAAAAAAAAAAAAAAAAAAAAAAAAAAAAAAAAAGGGGAAAAAAAGGGGGGGGGGAAAAAAAAAAAAAAAAGGGGGGGAAAAAAAAAAAAAAAAAAAACGTTCAAAAAAAAAAGGGGGAAAAAAAAAAAAAAAAAAAAAAAGGGGGGGAAAAGAAAAAAAAGAAAAAAAAAGGGAAAAAAAAAAGGGAAAAACCCCCCCCCAAAAATTGGGGGGGGGTTTTAAGGAAAAAAAAAAAAAATTTTTTTAAAAAAAAAAAAAAAAGGGGAAAAAAAAAAATTTTTTTTAATAAAAAAAAAAAAAAATTTTTTTTTTTAAAAAAAAAAAAAAAAAATTAATGGGGGAAAAAAATTTTTTTAAAAAAAGGGGGGGGAAAAAAAAAAATTTAAAAAAGGGGGGGAAAAAAAAAAAAAAAATTTTTTTTTTTTTTTGGGGGGCCCCCTTTTTTTTTTTTAAAAAAAAAATAAAAAACCCAAAAATTTTGTTTTTTAAAAGGTTTTTTTTTAAAAAAAAAAAAAAAAGAAATTTTTTTAAAAATTTTTAAAAAATTTTTTTGGGGGAAAAAATTTTTGGGAAAAATTTTTTTAAGGTTTTTTTTAAAAAAAATTTTTTTTTAAAAAACCCGAATTTTTAAATTTTTTAATTTTTTTTAAAAAAAAATTTTAAAAAATTTTTTTAAATTTTTTTTTTTAAAAAAAATTTTAAAAAAGGGGGTTAAAAAAAAAAAAACCCCTGCCCCCAAACCAAAACCCATTTTTCCCCCCCCCCCCCCCCCCCCCCCCAAAACCCCCCCTTTTTCCCAAATTTTTCCCCCCCCCCTTTTCCCCCAAAAACCCCCCCCCTTTCCCCCCCCCCCCAAAAAAAAATTCCCCTTTTTTTTTCCCCATTTTTAAACCCCCCCAAAAAAAAAAAAAAAATTTTTTTTTTTTTTAAAAAATTTTTTTTTTAAAAAAATACAAAAAAAAAAAAAAAAAAAAACAGAAAAAAAAAAAAAAAAAAAAAAAAAGGGCTAACTTCGTTATCCCCTCTTTTCTTTTCCTCCTCCTTTTTCTCTCTCCCCTCTCCCCTCTTCCTCTCTCTCTCTCCCCTCTCTCTCTTCTCTCTTCCTCTCTCTCTCTTCTCTCTTCTCTCCTTTTTTCTCTCTCTTTTTCCTTCCTCTCTCCTCTCCCCCTCTCTCTCTCCCTCTCCCCTCTAAACTTTTTCCCCTCTTTTCCCCCTCTCCTCTCTCCTCTCTTTCCCTAAACATTACTTCTCCAGAAATCCTCTCAAAAAGACCCAAAATTCCCCTTCTCCTTTTTTCACCATTCTCTCTCTCCTTTTTCTCTCCCTTCTCTCCCTCTCTCTTTTCTCTCTCTCTCCCCTCTCTCTCCCCCTCCTCTTTTCTCTCTCTCTCCCCTCTTCCCCCCCCCCTTTCTCTCTTTCCCCCCTCTCTTTCTCTAAAAACCTCTCTCTCTCTCACAAACGACTCCCCACACCCCCAAAAAAACACACATCACATTCCCCACAAAACCCCCCGTCGCACCGCCCCCAGAACCCCCCCTTTTTCCCCCAGGACACGAGACCCAACCCCCCGAGGGCTCCTCCCCCCTTTTCCCCCGCCTCGCATTCCGTTTTAAAAGGAGGCAAAGGGGGCGCCCCCAACAGGCTTTTAGGTTAAAAAATTTTTTTTTGGGGGGAAAATATTCAAGCCAACCCCCCCCCCTATATACGGGTCCCCCCCTCATCCTCCTATTTCTTGGGAACCGGGGGCGGGGGGGAGGAGAATAGGGGGAGTTTTTAGGATGTAGTGTTTGGAGAAGAGGAGAGAAGGAGAGGAGAGAGGGAGAGAGAGGGGGGAGAGAGAGGGAGAGAGGGACGAGAGGAGGGAGAGAGAGGGAGGAAAAGAGAGGGAGGAGAAGAGGAAGAGAAGGGGAAAAAAAAAGCGGAGGGAGGAGGGAGGAAGAAAGATGATGGAGGGGAAGGGAGGGGGTTAGAGAGGGGAGAAGGGGGAGGAGAAGGGGGAAAAGGGGAGGCGGGGAAAAGGGGAAAAGGAAAAAGGGAGAGGGGAACCCAGGGGGAAAATGTTTGGGGGGGAAATAAATTGAGGGGGGGGAAAAAGGGAAGGGGGGGTAAAAAGGAAGCCCCAGGGGGAGAGAGGGGAGGTAAAATTTTTGGTAAAAATTTTATTAAAAATGGTTTGGGGGGGGGAAAAAAATTTTTAAAAAATTTTGGGGGGGGGTAATTCGATTTTTGAAAATTTGGGGGGGGGGGGGGGGGTTTTCCCTTTTTTTTTTTAAAAAAAAAAATTCAAAAAAATCCCCCTCCCTTCCCTTCTTTTCCCCTTCCCCCTTTCCCCCTTTTCCCCCCTTCCCTTTCCTTTTCCCTTCCCCTTCCCCCCCCCTCCTTTCCCCTTTCTCCTTTCCCTTCCCCCCCCCTTTCCCCCCCCTCCCCCCCTTTTCCCCCCTTTCCCTTTCCTCCCCCTTTCCCCCCTCCCCCGCCCTTTTTCCCCCCCCCCTTCCCCCCCCTTCCTTTTCCCTTTCCCCTTTCCTTCCTTCTTCCCCCCCCCTCCCCCTTTTCCCTTTCCCCACTCAAAAAAAAAGCCACCCCCCTTTCCCCTTCCCCCCTCGTTACCAAGCCCAGTTTTTCCCCCCTCCTCCTCCTCCTCCCCTCCTTTTCCCCCCCTCCTCCTCCTTCCCCCTTTCCCCCTCCTCCTCCTCCTCCTCTTCCTCTTCCTCTTCCCCCCCCCCTCCTCCTCCCCTCCCCCCTTCCTCCTCCTCCTCCCTCTTCAACCTCTATCTTTTCTTTTTAACAAACCTTTCCTCTCCCCCCTTTCCCCATTCCCCCTCTTTCCCCTTTCTTCCTCCCCTTTCCCCCTCCCCTCCCCCCTCCTCCTTCCCCCTCCTCCTCCCTTCCTCTTCTTTTCCCCTCCTCCCTTTTTCCATAACACTCCCAATACCCCTATATAAATCTTAATACTGTAGTAAAATAAGGAGACTTTAGATAAGAGGGCTGTGCAGGGAAGCGATACGCGTGTTGGAACTAAGCACGAACAGAACCTAAGAATAAATAGTAACGTAAAAAAATAGATGAAAATATTGAAGCCATGTATTAATGACTGCAAGAATTAGAGAAAAAAAAGATAGGATGAGGAGGAGGATGCTGTGAATGGGAAAAAATGGAATGGAGGTATATCTGGAGCGGGCTTTTTGTTACTTTTTTTTTTTTTTTGCCCTTGGCCAGTCTTATGTGATGTATAAAATTAATAAAAAAAAAAAGGAGTGAATAAAATTTTCTTTTGGGAAAGAGGATGGGTTTTTTTTACTTTTTAAAAAATTGATTTAAAAAACAAATTTTTAAACCTGAAGCTGAATGGAACGAATGAAAAAAGGGGTGAAAAATTAAAGAATTGGAGATGAAATATAATAAACAACAAATTTTAACAACAACAAATACAATGATAATTTAAAGATAGTAGTTTAAATAGTAGTTTGAGTATAGGAGTAGTGGTGGTGGGAGTAGTATTGGGGGTAGTGTAAAAAGTAGTAGTAGTAGTAGTATTAGTAGTGTAGTAGTAGTAGTAGTAGTTTGGGAGTAGTAGTAGTAGTAGTAGTAGTAGGTAGTAGTAATAGGAGTAGTAAAGTAGTATAGTAGTAGTAGGGAGTAGTAGTAGTAGTAGGGCCCTAGTGTAGTAGTAGGATAGGGGTAGTAGTAGTAGTTTTGTAAGTAGTAGTAGTTGTAGTTTGTAAATAGTAGTAGTAGTAGTAGTAGTAGTAAAAGTAAACCGTAGAGTTTGTAGTAGTATTTGTTTGTAGTATAGTATAGTAGGGAGTAGTAGTAGTAGCAGTAGTAGTAGTAGTAGTAGTAGTAGGGAGTAATAGTAGTAGTAGTAGGGCCCTAGTAGTAGAGTAGTTTGTGTAGGATGTAGTAGTAGTAGTAGTAGAGTAGTAGTAGTGTAGTAGCAGTAGTAGTAGTAGTGTAGTAGTAGTTTGTAGTAGTAGTTGTAGTAGTAGTAGCAGTGTAGTAGAAAAATCATCCCGTAAAACAGAGTAAATAG
>JACEEZ010017439.1:0-2500 GCA_016584305.1 Chionoecetes opilio | reverse complement strand
GTCCACCCCTTCCCTCCCCCATCAATGTCCAGTCACTCGCTACACATTCTCATCCCCCATAAATCCCCTTCTAAGCATAATATTTGCAGCCCCGACATTGCTGCCACATCAGCACGACATAAACCTGGAGGGAGATGCAGTGTTGCCAGATCCCTAACACTGCGTCACCCCAACGATGGTGATACAATAAGGTACGTAGATCTACGGCCATGGCAAAGTGATGGAGGGAGAGGAGACGGGATAGTGAAAGGCAGAAGGGAAAGGAGAATGAGAAGATATAGAAGGGAAGGTGGGGACAGGATTGGTACTATACGAGAGGAGGAGGAGGAGGAGGAGGAGGAGGAGGAGGAGGAGGAGGAGGAGGAGGAGGAGGAGGAGGAGGAGGAGGAGGAGGAGGAGGAGTAGCAGGAGGAGGAGGAGGAGGAGGAGGAGGAGGAGGAGGAGGGGAGGAGGAGGAGGAGGAGGAGGAGGAGGAGGGAGGAGGAGAATGAGGAGGAGGAGGAGGAGGAGGAGGAGGAGGAGGAGAGGAGAGGAGGAGGAGGGAGGAGGAGGAGGGGGAGGAGAGGGAGGAGGGAGGAGGCGGGAAGATGGGCAGAGGGAGGAAGGGAGGGAGTGGTAAGGGGAGAGAAAGAGACTCACTGTAGGAATGGAATTGGATAAGAGACATATATATACACTGGAAGAGGATGGAAGAGAGTTAGGGAGAGAGTAGGAGTGTGATCTACGGGCAAGGAGAGAAGGGCAGGGATGGGGAGGAAGGGCGGTGAGGGGTAAAGAGAAGGTGAAGGGAAGGCCTTGGGGGTAAGTGAGGGGACACGGAACCGAGGCAATCTCCCCCCCTCCTTGATTTCCCTTGAGGGGGGAAAAGGTTTATAGGTATTCTGATCACCTGCTTGGCCGAGGGGAACCAGGTGTGAGGAGGAGGAGGAGGAGGAGGAGGAGGAGGAGGAGAGGAGGAGGAGGAGGAGGGGAGGAGGAGGAGGAGGAGGAGGAGGAGGGGAGGAGGAGGCGGAGGAGAGGAGGGGAGGAGGAGGAGGAGGAGGAGGAAGAGGTGGTAGGGATGAATGGACGAACGAGTAGACATCACATAGAGCGAAGACAAGAATGAGAGAATGAGATAGCGAGAGGAAGAAATAAAAAGAGGGGAAGAAAGACAGGTGTGGAGGAAAGAGAAGAGAGAGGAGATAAAAGAGAGAGAAAATAAAAGAGAGACAAGTGAGTTAGAGAGGTGTGTGAGAGAAAAGATAAGACGAAGGAAAAAAAGAGGCGGGAAACGTATGGTGGAGAGGGGAAAAAAGCTGTTAGGAAGAAAAGTGACCAGGTGCAGAAGTCGTGTGTGTGTGAGAGAGAGAGAGAGAGAGAGAGAGAGAGAGGAGAGGGGAGAGAGAGGGGAGAGAGAGAGAGAGAGAGGAGAGAGAGGAGAGAGAGAGAGAGAGAGAGAGAGAGAGAGAGAGAGAGAGAGAGAGAGAGAGAGAGAGAGAGGAAAAGAAGAGAGAGAGAGAGAGAGAGAGACGAGAGAGAGGGGAGAGAGAGAGAGAGAGAGAGAGAGAGAGAGGGGAGAGAAAAGAGAGAGAGAGAGAGAGAGAGGAGAGGAGAGAAGAGAGAGAGAGAGGAGGAGAGAGAGAGAGGGAGGAGAGGGGGAGAGAGAGAGAGAGAGAGAGGAAGGAAGAGGAGAACCCACAGTTGAGAAGATACGAGGCAGGAAAAGACGGTAAAAGCTAACAAAAAGAAGAGATAGGGCGGGAAGGGGAAAGGGGAAAAAAGGAAGGAGGAAAGGAAAGGGAAAGGGAAAGGGAAAGGGAAGGAAGGAAGGAAGGAAGGAAGGAAGGAAGGAAGGAAGGAAGGAAGGAAGGAAGGAAGGAAGGAAGGAGGGAAAGAAACGCGGGAGGAAGAAGGATGGGATGAGGTATTAAACGAGAACTGTCAATGAAAAATGTAGGAAGAGGAAAAGGAGGAGGAAGAAGAGGAAAAGGAGGAGAAAGAAGAGGAAAGGAGGAGGAAGAAGAGGAAAAGGAGGAGAAAGAAGAGGAAAGGAGGAGGAAGAAGAGGAAAAGGAGGAGGAAGAAGAGGAAAAAGAGGAGGAAGAAGAGGAAAGGAGGAGGAAGAAGAGGAAAAGGAGGAGGAAGAAGAGGAAAAGGAGCAAGAGGAAGGTGATAGATAACAAAGACGGTAGTAAAGCAACAAAAATAGGAAGGGGAAGAAAAGGAAGTGAGAGTAGCGAAGGAGGTGGAAGAGGAAATGGAGAAGAAGGAGGAAGAGCAAAAGGTAAGTAACAAGAACGGTAGTAAAGCCAAGAAAAGAAAGGAAATGAGACTGAGAACTCACGACAAAGAGAGCGTCGTGATTAAGCAGGCCACAAAGACACAGCCGAGGTGGATGAAAGCAAGACCGTCCACAGTAAGAAGGAACATGAAGGTAAAATAATATGAATACTTAAGAAAGCCACAAGGAGATTCTTCAAATTAATCTCGAGAGGTGTGTAAAACTTTTTCCTGACCGA
>JACEEZ010017437.1:0-14509 GCA_016584305.1 Chionoecetes opilio | reverse complement strand
AAGGGCTAGGTATGATCGAACATAAGAACGGCTAGGTTTGAGACCTACACGTGCTGGACTACTGGTCCCTGTAAGACAATGGGCAAACAATGTACCGTAGATAACACTAAAGTCGCCAGGACAACGTATTTTTCGATGTACAGACGTGTGGTGGCGTTCATACTTACATTTCTACATCCATGATTTCAGGAAAGTTAGAAGGGGCTATCTGGCGAGTCTGTCATTTTGTGTCTTCATCTGTGTCATAGTATGGCTATAAATGAACAAATTACAAAAATATCAACCGAGTGGCGACGTTGATAACGGGCTACACTAAGATCGCCAGCTAGTGTTTATGTTCAGAGTGTCTTGCCGCCGTTGTCGTCGTGCGAAAAAAAACGAGTAGTGAAATTGTAAACCGTATATACTTGCAGCTACAAAGCATAAAACAACGCTGAAACAGGGTAGATTATACAGTCATGATATAAACTACTGTGTATCATCTTAATTAAGCGGCACATACCCATCAGTAGTGATGCTATAATTCGTAATATATGGATGATGGATGGCGACATTAGTGCAGGTGGCGACTTTACTGTTATCTACGGTACGTAACCAATGTCCATGTGTAGCGCCCCCCCTTTATAGGTTTATTACTTTGACGTTAATTCAAGAGGGCTCCACAATCCTGGCTATTATGGTGCCACCACCCACAATAAGTGGGAAAAAAAGTTATAAGATTAAGAAAATATGTCAGTACTAATGGGTGTAAAAGATAACAACTCGTTATCTTTATATTAGTATATTGTCACTTTACTGATTCACCAGTAATTACTTCCCAACTCCTTCTTAACCTAAATCATTGAGTTCTCTCTCAACTTAACCGAAAGTATACTTAATGCCAACAACATCGACACGATGCGATTATCAGCTCGTGCTCACAAACGTAATCCTATAGCTCCTTCTTAACCTAAATCATTAACATATCTCTCCACTTAAAAATATGCTTAATGCTAACAACATCGACATGACGCGAGTATCAGCTCGTGCTAACGAGCGTAATCCTATAGCTCCTTCTTAACCAAAATCATTAACTAAAGTTCCCGTCACTGATTTGCTGAGTCAAGTATCAATGCCCACACACTCCAGCTATAAGACTAATCCTTAGCTGTATCCCTGGTGTTCAAACAGAGGCGTTCACAGGTGTTCCCCCACTGCTCATCCAGCCGCTCATCCAGCCGTCTTTCCACTGCTACCTTGAGCCCTTATCCAGCCGTTCATCCAGCCGTCTTTCCACAGCTACCTTGAACCCTTATCCAGCCGTCTTTCTATAACTACCTTGAACCCTTATCCAAGGGTGAAAACCTCCCCTCCCCTCACGTCTCTCCACTGTGACACGTGGACCCCTACAGACAATTCATATGGCCACTCGCCCTCCTTCTTGCCTGGCCAGCTGACGTCGCCAGCTACCGTCGGTACAAAAATATATCACAATATATATTTTATATAGTGATTCAGAACTGAGGAGTGGAGGAAAATTACTCATTTCATTACTCGACATTTATATATTACTTTACCCCCTCCCACTCAACGTAAACTCTTCGTCAGTCATGAGTCAACAGTTTTAACCCATTTTCCCGCGTTACACATGTATTGTATTAAACCGCAGTATTACAGGTGTAGTTAAGGTTCGGCAAGGTTGTTTCTGTGGGCATCATGAACCAGTGACAGCCAATTTCCCTCCCCCACCCAAACCCCCGATTTGCCACAGTCCCCCAGGCGTTGGGCGGGGAAAAGAAAATGGTGATTGGGAGTATTGGTTGAAACTGCAGATTTACCCAAGAAAAATAAAGGCTGCGACCTAACAGCTAGAAAATGTGCCAAGTAGCTGCTAGGGGAGTGCCGTTGGTAAGGCCAGACTCTTGATCAACAAGGCAACGTAACACTGGCCTGGGGTAGGGTTGTGCGGTATCAAGAAAATACCGGTATTGTCGAGACCGGTTTACGGGAATAATACCGGTACGTCCTCACACCGGTATCAGTTACGATACCGGTATACCGATACCGTGCCAAAATACCGGTATTACCGGTATCGGTATTTGATTTTTTCGTGTTTTTTTTACTTGTCCATTCTCAGACAATTATGAACCTCTACAGCATCGACCCCCTAAAATAAAGTTTCCTATAGCGTCGGCCATCTCTTATTTTACAATTCTTAACCCCTACCGTACAGCATAGACACCCCTAAAATAAAGTTTTATGTGGCTTAGGCCACTTCTTTTTTTTACAATTCGTAACCCCTATCGTACAGCATAGACCCCCCTAAAATAAAGTTTTATGTGGCGTAGGTCATTTCTTTTTTTGTATCAGTAATTAGTATGTATAATGTAACCTCTAAGGCGGGGTTAACACTACACGTTTTTGCTGTCCGTGTCTACTGGGCATGGCGATCAGTGACGTCACAGTGATGTCACCCCGTCACTCCCGCAGTCCCGGACAAAGAATTAGAAGCTCCGAATAATGTGAGCTTGAGACGCGCTTCTCTCAAGGTCAGTGAAGTCATCACTGCTCCAGCAGGTGGTCGCGCAGAGCCTGGTTCACACTACACAGGCAGGGATGTGACGTCACTGTGACGTACTGTGAGTCACTGATGACAAGACGCACGTAGACTACGGACAGCAAAAACGTGATGTGTGAACCGGCCTAAATAAGGAAAATAACAATAATTTGATTCAAATTTCCCTTTTAACATTTATTTTTGGACAATGAGTTCCTGAGATTCCTGGGTAAGACAATTTAGATAGATATATAGCCAGAGCTGGGCTGTATTGAGTACATTTGTATTTAAATACATTTCTGTAGTAAGAAATCTATTTATAAATACATTAGTTTTCATGTATTTAAATACAGTAATTAAATACTTTAATGAGTATTTAAATACATTGTATTTATATACATATAATATAAAAATGTAAATACTTTTTTATTCTATTTTTTTTTTTTTTTTCCCGTTAATTTGGCCATAAACCCGCCGAACTAACAGGTAATCCTGATGTTACAGTGAACCAGTGTTTCCACTTTCAGGAAATTTCCTTATATTAAGGAAATTTTGGCCTGAGAAGGAAACTTCTAAGGAAATGCAAAATCTAAGGAAATCCTAAGGAAATAGTTTTTTTTTCAGATATTTCTAGAGATATGTAGATTAGATTAAATAGACAGGTGAGATGATAATATTAACACATTTTATTTGCCTTTGACAAAATGACCAAAGAACAAATTATCGGTCCTAATTTCTTATCATATTCATATCATTAGCATTTACCACAGCAAGGATAAAGGGGAATGGGGAGGAGGGAGGTGGAGCCAGACCTGGGCACTAAATACATTGAATGTATTTAAATACTAAATACTAAATACATGGGAAATGTATTTGAATACTAAATACTAAAGACATTTTACGAATGTATTTAAATACTAACTACTAAATACATCAGTTGTATTTAAATACATTTGTAAATACATTTTAAATACACACAAATTTTAAAATGGCCGAAATAATTATTTCCATAGGATTTCCTTAGATTTTGAGTTTCCTAAAAAAAATCCTTCTCAGGCCTAAATTTCCTTGAAATCAGGACATTTCCTTGCCAGTGGAAAACCCTGGTTCACTGTAACTTCAGGTTTGCCAGATAGTTGGGCGGGTTTATGGCCAAATTAACTGATAAAAAGTATATATTTTTTATATTAAATGTATTTAAATACAATGTATTGAAATACTCATAAAAGTATTTAATACTGTATTTAAATACATGACAACCAATGTATTTATAAATACATTTCTATATACCAAATGTATTTAAATACGTATTTAAAACAAGTGTATTTAAATAGTGCCCAGCTCTGGGTGGAGCAAAGGTGGTGGGTGGCGACGGGCTGGCGGGACCCGCGGGACAGGGGGGTAGAGCTCTAACGACAAGTTCAGTTCCTGTCCTGCTGTCTGATAAACACCGTTAGCGTGTCTGGGATTCTGTTCTCATCAGTCACTAGTATTCGGTGCTTCCTCCAGCCATTTCTATAGTGTATTTAGCTCCAAGAATTTCATAGTGTTGAAAGTGTGTGCAAACTTTGATGATACTACATACTGCAACTCAAACATTATGTCACGGAATGGATTCCATAGTGTCGTAGATGGTTTATAGAAATATCAAGGAATGCCATACTTATATTGCAAATATAAGAAAGAGTTTGAAAATTGCTATCATTGTCAAGGGCTATCATTTGGTGTAAAGAAAAAAATATTGCTTGGTAAATAAGCGAGAAAATAGCATATATGTACATTTATACAAAATATCCATTTATTCGACATGCATGAGGTGTTTTGACAAACCGATTACTGTATCATGTAGAACACATCAAGAAGAACATTAGTTACTTCGATAAGTTTTCTTCTACGACTCATAGTTTTGCTGTAGAATAACAAAAACCTGATCATCGTCAATTTTGGAATATTTTGAGCAGCCAGAAATCCGAAAGTTTTTTTTTCGCTAGATAAGTGGAAATGGCGGGATAAAATTGTAGATCCATCCATTTACAATAACTTTTGATGGGTAAGTGTGGCTGTGTGAGAAACAGGTTGTGAGCTGAAACGCGTAAAAGTAATGATATAAGCTTATAATTCAGAAATCGTTCAGGATAAGTCAGTGTAGATGAGAGAGAGAGAGAGAGAGAGAGAGAGGAGAGAGAGAGAGAGAGAGAGAGATGAGAGAGAGAGAGAGAGAGAGAGAGAGAGAGATAGGAGAGAGAGAGAGAGAGAGAGAGAGAGAGAGTTTCTTTAGTTTGTACATATAATGTCTCGTTATACTCCCGTTCATGTATTATGCATTGTCACATAAGAGGAATTAGTGCTTGTGTTTGATATTTTTCGTTTTATGTGTTTGTGTGTGCATGTGTGTGTGTGTGTGTGTGTGTGTGTGTGTGTGTGTTGTGTGTGTGTGTGTGGTGTGTTATGTATGTGTATGTGGTGTGTGTATGTGGTGTGTGTGTTGTGTGTGGTGTGTTGTGTGTGTGTGTGTGGTGTGTGTGTGTTGTGTGTGTGGTGTGTTATGTATGTGTGTGATGTGTGTGTGTGTGTGTGTGTGTGGGTGTGTGTGTGTGTGTGTGTGTGGTGTGTGTGTGTGTGTGTGTGTGTGGTGTGTGTGTGTGTGTGTTATGTATGTGGTGTGGTGTGTGTGTGTGTTATGTATGTGTGTGTGTGTGTGTGTGTGTGTGTGTGCGTGTGTATGTGTGTGTGTGTGTGTGTGTGTTATGTGTTGTGTGTGTGTGTGTGTGTGTGTGTGTGTGTGTGTTGTGTGTGTGTGTGTGTTTGTGTGTGTGTGTGTGTGTGTGGTGTCGACATAGAAAGGTGGTTTTGTGGGCGACACTTTAGATACCAAGCAGGATAGGAAGGCGGGATTATCTGTGGCTCATCCGGCAACGTCATCACACACCACTCCTACACACACACACACACACACACACACCACACACACACACACACACACACCACCACACAGTATAAAAAAAATATAAAAATAAGGAAGCTACAAGAGGCCGCGATACCTACACGTGGTAGTTCCTGTAAATCACATCACACTGAATAACAAGAAATAAGTCCCATACTCACCTACATTCCTGAATTAACTCGACTAGGAACCCTTTTAACACATCTTACCACTCACACACCACCACACACAAAACACCACTTGAAAGAAAGACTGGATAAATGTAGAAGAAAGACTGGATAAATGTAGAAGAAAGACTGGATAAATGTAGAAGAAAGACTGGATAAATGTAGAAGAGAGATCGAGAAAAAAAAAACCTGTTGCCTGGGATACTGGTGTGTGAGGAGAAACTTTTTGCGTAAAACAAGCCCTTAATGAGTAATTAGCGTAAACTACTCCTAATTATTGTTGGATTGAGCTGAAATTCGACATGCAAGTAGTGCTGTCAAAATCAATGGGGGTCTGTGCAAAACTTTTGCATAAAAACAACCCCTTAATGAGTAATTGGCAATTGAAATTTGACAGCGAGTGAAGCTCGCTGTCGCTTACCATAAGACCACGTGGAATAAGGTTTCCGCAAAAAGTGTATAACTACTCTTAAATATTGTCGAATTGAGTTTAAAATTTGACATGGAAGTGTGCTGTCAAAATCAATGGGGGTCGTCGGAAGAACTTTTTGCGTAAAACAACCCCTTAATGATAATAAGCGTAAAACTACTCCTAATTATTGTCCGATGGAGCTGGAATCAAAATACAAGTAGTGCTGTCAAAATCATCGGGGGTCTGTCAAACAAACTTTTTGCATAAAAACAAGCCCTTAATGAGTAATTCACGTATTGAGTTAATTGGCTGGAACGTGGTCGCTGTCTCGTTCCAGCGCAAGAACTAAAGCCAAAAGCAAAGGGCCAGGGGCGGCGTCTATACTTGATGGGCTTACCATAAGACCCGTGGAAACCAATTTTTCCGCCAAAAAAGTGTATAACTACTCCTAAATATTGTCGGATTGAGCTGAGATTTGACAGCAAAGTAGTGTATCAAAATAATTGGGTTGTTGGAAGAATTTTTTTGCGTAAAACAAGCCCTTAATTGAGTAATTGCGTAAAACTATCCTATTATTGTCGGATTGAGCTGAAATTCGACATCAAAGTATTGCTGTCAAAATCAAAGGGGTTCTTGCAAAAAAACTTTTTGCGTAAAACAACCCAATTGATAATTGGCAGCTCACTTGCTGTTTTCGCTCACCCAATAAGACCCGGTGAACCAAAGTTTGGGGCCAAAAAGTGTATCAATTAGACTTTCCAGCCTCTGCCCTTTGTTTTTGGCTAGTTCTTGCGGCTGGAACTGACAGCGAGCCACGTTCCAGCCAATTAACTATTACGTGAATTACTCATTAAGGGCTTTTTGGCAAAAATTTGTTCACAGACCCCATGATTTGACAAAAACTACTTGATGTCGAATTTCCCAGCTCAATTTCCGACAATAATTAGGAGTAGTTACGCTAATTACTCCATAAGGGCTTGTTTTACGCAAAAAAATTCTTCGACGACCCCCATTGATTTTGACAGCCATTTCTTGCAGGTTAAATTCCAGCTCAATCCGATAATAATTAGGATTAGTATCAGTTTTTGGGGGAAAACTTGGTTCACGGGTCTTATGGTAAGCGACAGCGAGCGAAGCTCGCTGTCAATAATGAAGACTTCCAGGCTCTGGCAACCTTTGCTTTGGCCCCGTTATTGCCCCTACTGCAGCGAGCCCACGTTCAGCAAATAACTATTACGTGAATTACTCATTAGGGCTTGTTTAGGCAAAAAAAGTTTATCAGAACCCCATTGATTTTGACAGCACTACTTGGATGTCGAATTTCAGCTCAATCCGACAATAATTAGGAGTAGTTTACGCTAATTATCATAAAAGGCTTGTGTTACGCAAAAAAAATATTCCGACGACCCCATTGTTTTGACAGCACTAACTTGCCATGTCAAATTCCAGCTGAATTCCGATAAAATTAGGAGTGTTATACACTTTTCAAATTGGTCCACGGGTCCTTTTTGTAAGCGCACCCCGCGGCGCGGAAGTCGCGCATATTTAAGGGGCTTTGTTCTATGCAAAAATTTTGTTTACAGGTTCCCTTGATTTTGACAGCAACTTGCATGTCAAATTCAGCTCAATCCCGACAATATTTAGGATAGTTTTACCTTTAAAAAATGAGAGGTGGTTTATGCAAAAGTTTCATCCGTTTGCCCTTGGTTTTGGGCTACTTGCATGTAAAATTTCCCACCAATAAATTTAGGAAATAAGTTATAACTACTTGGGCCCCAAACTTTTCCAGGTTTTTTGGGTAACGGCAGCGACCCAAAGTCCGCTTAATCATACTAAATTTTAAGGGCCGTTTTTCCCTTTGTTTTTCAGCCCTTGGGTTTTGGAACTGTGGAACAGCCAATTCCGCCAATTAAAAAATTACGTTATTCTAAATAAGGGCTTGTTTATGCAAAAGTTTTTAACGAGGCCCCATTGATTTTGACAGCACTACTTGCATGTCAAATTTCAATCCGAAATATTTAGGAGTAGTTATACACTTTTTGGGGGAAAACAGGGTTCCACGGGTCTTATGGTAAGCCCAATCAAGTATAGACGTCCACCCTCTGGCCCCTTTGCTTTGGCTCAGTTCTTGCGGCTAGAACGTGGCAGCGAGCCACGTTTCCAGCCAATTAACTCATTACGTGAATCAAGTATAGACGTCCAGCCTCGGGCCCCCTTTTACTTTTGGCTCATTTTCTTGCGGCTGGAACGTGGCAGCGAGCCACGTTCCAGCCAATTAAAACTCATGACGTGAATTACTTTAAGGGCTTGTTCTATGCAAAAAGTATGTTTTACAGACCCCATTGATTTTGACAGCACTACTTGCCTGTCGAATTTCAGCTCAATCCGACAAAAAATTAGGAGTAGTTTACGCTTATTACTCAATAAGGGCTTGTTTTACGCAAAAGTTTCTTCCGACGACCCCCATTGATTTTGACAGCACTACTTGCATGTCAAATTGCAGCTCAATCTGACAGTATTTAGGAGTATTTATTGACAGCGAGCTTCGCTCGCTGTCGCTTACCATAAGACCCGTGGAACCAAGTTTCCGCCAAAAAGTGTATAACTACTCCTAATTATTGTCGGATTGAGCTGAAATTTGACATGCTAATAGTGCTGTCAAAATCAATAGGGGTCGTCGGAAGAATGTTTTTGCGTAAAACAAGCCTTTAATGAGTAATTAGCGCAAACTACTCCTAATTATTGTCGGATTGAGCTGACATTCGACATCCAAGTAGTGCTGTCAAAATCAATGTGGGTCTGTATAACAAACTTTTTGCATAGAACAAGGCCTTAATGAGTAATTCACGTAATGATTTAATTGGCTGGAACGTGGCTCGCTGTCAAGTTAAAGCCGCAAGAACTGAGCCAAAAGCAAAGGGGCAAAAGCTGGACGTCTATACTTGATACATTTTTTGGCGGAAATCTGGTTCCACGGGTCTTATGGTAAGCGGCAGGGAGCGAAGCGAGCTGCCAATTACTCATTAAGGGCTTGTTTTATACAAAAAGTTTGTTTACAGACCTCCATTGATTTTGACAGCACTACTTGCATGTCGAATTTCAGCTCAATCCGACAATAATCATAAGTAGTTTACGCTAATTACTCATTAAGGGCTTGTTTTACACAAAACATTTCTGAATCGACTGAACGGGGGGGGGGGGGTATAGGGGTTCTGATAGCGGGGGGAACCCCCCCCCCCCCCCGCTCAGTGGACGGGTCCTGTTATACACGCCCACCATCTTCGTCTCCGCCTGCCCCTATAGAGAAAGGGAGGGGGGAGGGGGGAGAGGAAGGGGTACCTTATTGCACCATCCCCTTCAATTTTTGTACAGAAAAGCATTATTAAAATAGAGGGAGGCTAAAAAGCATTAGCAAATTTATATCCCCCCCCCCTTCCCCCCCTCCTGCTTCCCCCAAAACAACACGCGAATTCGTGAAGAAAGTGAATCGACAGGAAATTTGAGCTAACCGTCTTACGACGTTACGTTCAAAAGTTGAGATACAGGTTTTACCCCCCCTTGTAAAATTGCTAACGGGGGAGATTTAAAAACACACTGTAAGAAAAACCCCTTTCCTCAGGGTTTGAAATTTTGATGTTAGGGCAACAAACTTCATTTTGCATCCCAAAAGTGTGCAACAATTATTTTTGACATGAGAATGAAGCTACGGGTTATTGTTCCATAAAAAAAACCATTTTCGAGGACTTTTGCACTTTTACATGGACGATTTTTTTATGTCACGTTACGAGGGGGGGACCCTTGTTTTTTTTTTTTTGTATAATAAACACAGACCAAAGCTAACGACGAGAAAAGTGAAGAGGAAGGATAACAGTACGCTCAGAAAAATAATTATTCTACCTTTTGCTCCTTCCACTCCGTCACCGCCCCCGTTTCCCCCAAAATCCTGAACCTCTTTTAAAAGACCCCCCCCTAGAGGTGCCTAACGTAGTTTTTTTTTCCCTCCATTTTTTTTTTCCTGCGCAATGAAAAATGGATACAAAGCCAATATCCATATGGAATATAATTGCGACAATCTATCGTAGCTTGTTTACTCTATACCCCCCCCTCCCCCCCCCCCTGTTTTTCCCAATGGTGGATTTTTCAAATCAGAACTGGCATCTTTTCCGAACGCTATCCCGTTTTTGAGGCTTGCATGGTCGTTAAAGGGTAAACAGTGTGACGTAGAAATTGGCCACCCCCCCCGTGAAGTGCCTTCCCGATCTTTACTTTGTGTACCTGGGGGTTTTCTTTATTCAGAACTTCAGATTTTTTTTTTTTAAACATGAGTACAGTATGTGAAATCGCTGTGGTTCAAATTTCTGAGTATTTTCCAAAGTCTTTTTTTTGCTATCCCTTTTTTAGTGTGATTGGTCCTCATTTTCTTTTCGAGGTTTAATTTTTTTATATTTTTCAATTTTTTGTTTGGATTATATATTTTTAGCTATTTAGTTTTTCTTTATATTTTTTTTTTTTTGGAGGGAGGGGATTTTTTTTTTTAATAGATGGTAAATATTCTTAGTGCCTCTAGTATGACCTACAGTATATTTTTTTTTACCCGATTTTTGTTTTGTGCTGCCCCTACACTACCTGGTACTGTGAACTGTAATCAAGCATCCTACTTAATTTTTGGTATCTCTTCAACCCCCAAAGCCCTGTATTTTTTTTTTTTTTGGTCGATGATTCTTATCCCGGTATTCAACTGGGAATTATATGAAATTTTTTAAAAGAGTTTTTTAGATTTTTCCCTTTTCAGTAAGTTCCGGGGTGTTACTTTTCGGGGGGTGTACTTTACTCGTTACCGGTTAAAGGGGTGGAAAACTTTGGCCCCTTACGGGTGAAAAAACGGACATACACTCAATCAAAAACGGGTCTTTAGATGCTTTTAATAAAATATGTTCTTCACCATAATTCTTCTTTTTCACCCCCCTTGTTAGTATAATATTTTTTTTTTACAAGAAACATGATTTTTTTTGCTATACTTTTTTTTACCCGTAAATAATTCAAATATTCTAAAAAGGGTTATATATATTGCATTCTTTGCCTTTCTCAACCCTTTTTACTATTCACCCATTATTATGGGGCCCAAAACCCCTACTTTTCCTGAATACAATCTACATCCAGCCCCAAGTGTTTTTTTTTTTTATTTCTCCGAACACATGCGTGAGATTAAAAAACATCCCAATTTTGGGGGACAATACGGAAAAAGATCACTTCCCTACTGCGTTGTCGCAAAAAAAGAAACACAATTCTTGAAAAATTTAATCTACTGAGTTTATTAGTCAGAAGGTACACTTTTTTTTATTCATAATACTCGAATTTTTTCTCCTTTTTTTCCACATACCCACATCCTCCCCAATAAGGTTTCGCTTCTCCCATTTACGCAAGGTAAAGACAAAAAGGGAGGGGGTTTGGCAAAGGGTTTTAGTGACAATCGTAAGTCACCGGGCAGAAGAGGGGGAAGGGGGGGGGGCGTAAGGAAACCTTAATTAAATATTGTAAACAGTGCGGTCATTGTAGATAACAGCCTGGGGGATTTTTCCCCCTTTTTTTGTTGGGGGGGGGAAGTTTTTTCGCGTGTTCCCTTTTATGAACGAAAAATTTCCCCAAATGTTGCAAAAACGTTTTTTTATAGGTAAAAAAAGATACACGTTTAACCCATTTTACCTTTCCTTCTAGAGTACAAAAAAAGTCTTTTATTAAATTTTTTTTTTAGAGCTTACAATGAAGAGATAGCTTGTCTTGTTCTTTTTCTTTGCATAAAAATGTCTCTACCTCCAAAATTTTATCATTAGGTCGTAATCCCCTTGAGTTTAATATTGTTGCCAAAACTGTGAACATTTAAACCCTATTTCCCCCGAACACCCCGGTAATATATTTTTCTTAAAATTTCGTGCATCCTACCCTAAAAGTGACACAAGAATATCCTTTTCCCTATCAAGGAATACCGGCTGGCAATATCCGCGAAAGCATGATGGAAGGAAGGCCCAAAAAGAATTGCTCCCACCTTTCCGATCTTTATGTGAGGAACACATACTATAATAATGTTCTTAGAAATTTTTCCTTCAAGCATTAATTTTGATTTTAGGTCGTTTGTAGAATGACCATAGTTTTACCATGTATTTTTTTTTTTTTTTTTTTTACAAATAAAGGTCTACTACCCACGGGGCTAAAAAAAAAAAAGAAAAAGCGGGTGCGTTAGTGGTTGGGTATTAACATTTGACTACTTTTTTTCTATATTCCGATCTTTTTATTCCCCTGACATTTTTTTCCCCACATTTATTACTTTTAAAATGCTGCTTTTTGTTTTTTTCCCTTTAAAAAAATCACTTTTCCATATAGCTTACTTATATTAAATTCTTTCGTTTCCTCTTTATTGGAGTTGATATTTACCTCATTTACATGAGTTGCAAAAATATAATTTACACTTTTTTATCATTTCGCTATCCCCGCTATGTTCTTTTGCTCCCTTTTCCCACGTGATTTTGGTGTTTGAAAAAAAATTCCCCCACCAGTGACAAAGATGTCGTTGTTTCGTTTTTTTACGAGCCTTCAACAAAGATCACATAATTCTTTTTAATCTAAACCCTTTCATCTTTAAAAAGAAGGTGCAGGGAAAAATTTCACACAATTTTAGATATGTTTAAAAAAGTGTAAAAGAAGAAAAAAATTTTTTTATCACCCCTTTAAACCCAAAATAAGTACCAAAACCCCCAAATAACGTGGATACAAACCTTAGTGCCATATGGGTAAATAAGGCTCGTAATATTTGTTTTAGGAAGCACAACTCTTATTGAATTCCCGCGGTTAGCAGCCATTATTTTGTCAAGTATATTCCCCACTCTCTGGTCCTCACTGTTTCATCAGGACCCTAACCCGATAGCGATCCTTTTTTTCCCCAAGTAGCAAATGCTATTTTTTTCACAGATTAATATAGGGAACTACAATGTGGTGGATGAGTGGGGGATAATTTCCAGTACAGACAGGGGGGAAAGAGTTGGGGGTAATAACATTGTCTCACAAAAATATTACAAACCCGGGGGGGAAAAAAAATTGGGTGCCAAAACCCCGATGGTGTTTGTTTTCAACAATGATAGTGTATTTTAAAAAAAAAAAATATTGTAAAAACGTTTTTATACCCCCAGTCGTCAAAGAATACTACCTTGTTTTCCTTGAAGACAAGAACAAAAAGTTTCCCGCGAACAAAATTTGTGTACAATTCTATATTTTACCCCGATGAAAAAAATAGTTTCCTGCGAAAAAAAAACGTTTTTGTACAATTCTATATTTACCCCCCATGACAAAATAGAAAGTTTTTCCCGCGAAAAATTCCCTTTGGGGACAGTTATATTTTCACCCCGATGACAAATGAATATTCCCCCCTTCCTTGAAGGACCTGGAAGCCAACCCCTCCGTGTCCTCAAAATCCCCCCGACGCCCCCCCCCGTGTGGTTTGCTATAAAAATGCCTACTCCCGGGCCCCTTTAACCCCCCGTTCCTCAAACCCCCCCGACCCCCCCCCCCTCCGTGTCCTTGAGCCTTCCGTTCCTAAAACCCCTTCGAGCCCCCCTTTGTGTCCCTTTAAAACAACGCCCCTTTCGCGAAACAAAGCGTATCGAGGGTTTAAAGCCCCTCCGTGTCCTTGACGCCTTCGTGTCCTCAACCCCATCGACGCCTCCCTCCGTGTCTTCAAGGAAACGCCCCTTTTCCCAGAAAAAAAAGACAGTACTCGAGGGGGTTAAGCCCCCCCCCGTGTCCTTTACGGCGTCCCGGTCTATTTTAAAAAAAAGGCTTCCCTCCATTTCCGCCCTCCCCCTTCACCTCCCTTTCCCCCCCCGCAGGTGGGGTATAAAGGAGGGGAAAGGAAGGAGGGCGTTTGTACTGTGTTTACCGGTGAGGAAGAGGAAGTCGGTGCCTGGACACCCCCCCTTGGGGGAGGAGAAGCCCGATGAGGGGGTTTTAAACAGCTTTAAACCCTTCGACAAACATGATATGCATGTATTAGTGTGCTCCCTATAGTACTCAGATAGGTGAAAGTATTGTGGGTTTTGGGGAAACAAGATGGAAAATTTGGGCCCCCAGGGAGACTAGCCCTCAGGGTGATTTTTAGATTGGGCCATCCCCAAAATTTACCCGTGACAAAAATGGCGGATTTTTAAAGGCCGCCATGTTTTTTGAAATTCTTTTTTATTGTAGGTTTTTAAAAACAATTTTAGGGGGGGAAGGTTTTTTCTTTGTTTATAAAAACAACATCAGTAATTTTTTCTGTCCAATAACAGTTGAAATGGGAAATAATTACTAGTTTTAGCTAAAAAAAAAGAATTATATTTTTACGTATGTTACGATTTTTAAAACAGACCATTTGTCAAGTGCGTCAAAAACCCTAATTATTTCTTCTGTTTTTTTGGGGGAAA
>JACEEZ010017436.1:192500-211849 GCA_016584305.1 Chionoecetes opilio | reverse complement strand
TTATCTAAAATACAGGGATAGAAAGGTTTGGACGTTGATAAATTTGTTGAATGCAAAATGAACACTTAATCTATTAACTTTCAGGGAGAGAATTTGACGGATGTTGGGCTCAAGTACGCCAGATACCTAGACTCGCAGGAATGGCTTTGAGGCACTTGATGCCGTGCCCAACAACATATAACTGCGAGATTGCATTTTCCACACTGGTTGATCCTAAAAACCAAAAAGCACAACCGGCCCAAATGTCGAACCCGACATGCGATATCTCTCTCAAGATATCTTTTGGATCATGAATCAGCAGAAGCACTCCCATTCATCCATTAGGATCGAGATGTGAGGACGAAAGGTTGTTGTTCAATTAAATTTGTGTGTAAAATTGTAAATTGTAAATTGTAAAATAAATAATACTAGTGAGGTAAAACTTTAATATTTATGTTGAAGGGTTAAGCCATTAATAAATAATTCAGTAACAATTTTTGTACATTCTACCCAAAACAAACCCCTTTTTAAAAATTTACTCAATAGATATAGTTAAAGGGTCCTCAAAATTAAGGGTCCGCCCCCATGATCAGGTTTAAGAAAAGGTGCTGATAAGTTAAGAACCATGACCGCGAGTATCTACGGCCGAATACATTAGGCGATCGCCTGGGGGGTTGGTCGGTATCAATTAGGGCGAGAATGCTAATGTGTTTTTTGGGAAGGTATAAATGCCTAGAGTTAGAAAACATGTGATAGCATTGTGGCAGTGGCAGCTTTATGGGAGTTATCCCCCTTTTCCAAACTGTATATTATATAATTATATAAATTACATACATATAATTAATTTTCTTTTTCTTTTTCAGGTGTCGTATTTCATCGGCGAGAGACGGACCGGACGATCGACTGGCGACGTTGGAGACCCTCGAGGAGACCACCACTCCCGGGAAAAGACCAGCCGGCCCGCAGGTCGTGCTTCAGAGAAAGTCGGGTTTTTGGAGTGGAGAGGTAGAGTAGCACCCGACTACCTCTCGAAGCTATTGTTGAAGGCTGGTGATGTAGAGAAGAATCCGGGACCAGAATCCGGTGTCGGGGGTTTAGCTGTGAACTTCAAAGTGGGGAGGCCTGGAATGTCCTTTTAACTGGAAACGCCCAGGCCCCCGCCAAGAAACTGTGCATCATACATCAGGCCAGTATCCGACGGAGATGAACATTTTGTCAGTCCTCAAAGCCATGCCTCCGGGGTTAACCTTACTTGAAGTCGCCAAAGTCAGGAACCATGTCCCATTCTAGACGTTTCAAAAACGTTTCCCAGGACAAAGAATTTCCAATTATATTCTATCACGAAAATGTAAAGCATGTTCACCATGAAAAGAGACTTGGAAACTCTGAAAAGTAAAGCAGGTGAATGTAGTAGTGATCTATCTGGTAGTAGGGACTGTCCTCCAAAAAAGTCTTCCAGAAATCAACACATGAATCAAGAGTTTATGCTCCGATCTGCGTATTCTGTAGCAAGGTCAAGTTCAAAAAGCACTCCAATACACGTGAAAACACTTACGCTAGCTTCACAACTGAGAGTAGATCAACACTAAGAGAGAGTGCCGTCAGAAATGCAGACGGCAGGATGATAGCACAAACCCAGTAAAAAACATTGTTGCCGCAGAGGCACACTACCACGCTTCCATGCTATAGGAATTACACTAGGAACAAAGAGGACAGCAATGAGAAGGGAAGAAGAGAAAGTAACAGATGAATTTATACTGTATCACAAGGTTGGGAAGGAGAAGCTTACCAAGAACTTTTCGAATACATCAAGAAGATATTATCCCCAACAAGAGGATTAACCAGTCACCCCCTTTGACCACAAAATTGGAATCATAATGTTGTCTGGTGGAGTAATCTTCTGAAGGATTCAACAAAGAAGAATATGCACAGAAGACTGAAATCCGAGCTTGGAGGTGCAGTAGAAAATATTTTCCGACGAAAAGGGAAATTTTGTTGATGGTTCCATGCTGTCTCATTAAAGGATGTTGTCTTGGAAAATCAAAATCTACATAGGGAGCTCAAGCTTGGAAGGCAAAGTCTACAGATATCAACAAGATCATAGATCAGACTTCGCACATATCCGAACGGCCATTCAAGAAGGACATGATTTTGACCCCGGGGCCCATATCATCCGTCTGATGTAGCTACTCATATCGCCATAACCAAATGAGTTACAGCGATTTCTGGTCGGGCTCCTCACTGGAGATACAACTAGTACTACGAATAAATCCCAAAGGGACTGCTATTCTTGTCGATTTCATTTAGCCAGGACATGATATACGCTGTTACACGTGGGCAGTATAAACCACCAAAAACATTTCCTGCTTCCTTATGCGGTAAAAGCACTCACGGAAACAATGAGGTCATTCGGATACTGAATAAGTTTGGACATGGGTGTTCTTGACCAGCTGGAAGAGAATGATCCCGCTCTGTGTCTGCAGAAGTTGGCAATGGGCTTCAACCAGAGAGCTGTTCTACCACTCTCCATCAAGCCCCTGTCTTCACAAATCTGCATGGGATAATTAGACAGACTGGAGGAGACACTTACTGGAAAAGGTACATCACATGAGTCAACGGAATAGCGGTCCAGACTAAGTTCTATGGACCTTATCACCCAGGCCTGAACTTCCACGCATTGAAAAAACTGAAACAAAGATCACTCAACATTGAACACAAAAGAGCTTGAAGTCTATTTACCCTGTGCACGTGTAGGTCCACAGCCTCTACCAACCAACGAGACCCACATCCTAGAAGCAAAAGAGGTCTGCTCGGGGTCGCCGGTAACAAGAATCTGGTCTGGGTCCTTGCAAGAAAAACAAATCCGACTGTCAGACAATCCCAAGTTGGACTGGGTTTAATATCAAAACAAGGGACCAAGAATCAATCTCAGAAGATTTGTTGGGTATCTGCCCACCATCAATGCACCAGCTACAGCTTTTGACTACAGTTTATGAAATTATCAAACAGTCGGATCTAATCAGAAAAGAAACTATCTCTGGCCCACAATTGTCGTAGTCATGGATCAAGCACTCTATGCAAAGCTGTTGAAATTACCTGGAAGCACAAAGAGCAATTTTCCCATGTACTTTTGAGGATGGGAACTTTCCACAAATCATGAATGCCCTGAGTATCATAGGAAAGCGATTCTGTGATGCTGGTTTAAAGGAAAATAGCATAGAAGCCGGGCTAGTCGCGGAGGGGTCCATTAATGGGGTAATTGCCGGTAAACAGTACAATCGTGCTATCCAGAGTGCACAAGTGCATCTATGAAGCTTTGATGAGACTGGCTGGACAGAGTTCACACTATGGGTAGACAGCAAAGAGGAGATGAGCGCTGTGATCAAATCATGTGTAGACAAAGTGAACGACATAGCTGATGATCTCAACCATCAGAACTTCAGTGATCTCCTCGACAGTCCACAATTATTAGAGTTGATGATCCTGTGGAGAGACTTCTTGGAACACCTCCGCCACAACAATGGGGAACTATGGGAATTTTGGATGTCATACATAGACATGGTAGAGCACGTGAACTTGGCCTTCTACGTGCTTCTCGTGAGGGAAACTGGGATTTGAAACATCAATGGCATTAGAACTTTGATCCCATGGTTTTTTGCCTACGATAAGATCAACTATGCCAGGTACCTATCTGCATACTTTGCTGAAATGACAAATTTTTCCGGAAAAAAATCCTGATGTACATAGAAACCTTCCAGCAAGGTAATTTCTCAGTGCAGAGGTCCAGCAATAATCCCTTTGGGGCGGATACCTGTAGATCAGACAATTGAGGTTACGGTTTAACAAGGACACTCGACTCCTGGAGGCACGTCAGGGTTCAGCCTAAAAGCAGGGGCCATCAAAAGGTACTACATAACAGCAGAGTACCGCAGTGAATTTCTTGGACACCTAAGAGACATGGTGCATGGTACCAATCAAAAAATCAATCATGCTGATCTCCAGCAGCCAAGAATAAATAAAGATGAGGAAACAGGTTTTCGGCAGTCGTCAGCCTTTATTCAAGCTGGGCCAACCCCTTCTCAGAGAAGCAAGACCTCATAAAACATTTCTATGCTAAATCGGCACACAGAGACATTGCCTCTGACCTGATTAAAGCATGTGCTATTTGGAGAGAAGAGTTATGCCACTTTTTCCCCAATGGGGAGACTGGAGAACGACCCACCACCAAAACTATTTCACGATCCGATTGAAAAAATAACAAGCTGAAGACATTTACTAATATGTGTAAGAATAAAGTATTGAAAACAAGTGGGAAGGACATAATCTTGAAAGCTGACCGGTCCTCTGTTTGGTCGCATCATAGTGATGGCAAAAAGGGCGCAATCTCAAGATGGAGGAATCCTCTCTCACCCCCCGGGGCCACTTTCCCTGGGCTCTCTCTACCCCAGACGGATTACTCAGGAAAACAAAAAAAAGCTTCCTTAGCCACAACTTTGCAGAAGAATGTGACAGTAGCAGACCAAATCCCACAAAATCCGGCTTCGTGATCGATGGAATGAACTTTGTTCAAAGAGTACAGGTTTATCAAGCTACGTTTGGAACATTGCAAGTGGGAAGGACATAATCTTGGAAAAACTTTACCGGTCTCTGTTTTTGGTTTGCAAACATAGTGATGGCACAAGGGCGCAAACTCAAGAGGAGGACATCCTCTCTACCCCGGGACCATACCTGGGCTCTCTTACCCCAGACGGGTTACTCAGGAAAACAAACAAAGCTTCCTTAGCCACAATTGCAGAAGAATTTGAAAAGTAGCAGACAAATCCTACAAAATCCGGCTTTCTGTGATCGATGGAATGAAATTAGTTCAAAGGTACAGGTGATCAAGCTTTCGTTTGGAGAAAAATTTCCCCTACAATATGTCTATGGCATTGCGTGAGGAAAATAAAAGTCCCGAATAGATGTTGTGGTTTGACACGATCGAAAGAAATTCTTACCCAAAAACAGTGAGAGATCGGCACGGGTGAAGAGACCGGAAGCACTGCAGGGATCACAAGCGCACAGTCGTGAGGCAATGGAGAAGTTTCCTGACAGGAATAACAACAAAACCAGTCTGATTAGCTTCATTTTCAGTGAATGGAGGAGCCAGTGTACAGGGAGAAAACTACATGAGAAGTTCTGTATACAACTGTAATGACAAATGCTACAAAATTACATCACGGGCAGTGAAGAGGGTACCAGATCTCCAGTGCCAGCAGGAAGAAGCAGATGGGCGCCTACTTTTCCATCTGTCCATGTGCTAGAAAAGGCTACCAGCGTTGTGATATGCGCAAGGAACAGATGTCTTTATCATGTGTTGGCATTCCATGACAAGAAAGGGGCCCGTTATTCCGAAAAGTGGAACTAGAACCAGAACTAGATTAGTTGACATCGGGGAAAATCGTGCCACTATCGGCCCTAGATGTTGCAGGCTCTATTGGATACATGCATACACTGGATGTGACAAATACCAGTGCTTTCGCAGGTAAAGGGAAGCAAGTACTCTAAATTCGGAAAACAACGGGAAATCAGAAACACATTTTCACAGTTGGGCCGGAATGGGACCTCTCCTCAGACTGATGGACAAACTAAAAGTGGTTCACATTGTCTCCTCTATGTCCCAAAGCAGATTCACTAAGGTCAATAATCTCAGGTACACTTGTTCTGTGTTTTAAAAAAGGTGAAAAATAGAGAGTCATCACTTCCACCCTGCAGGGACTGCTTAGTCAAACATGCACAAAGGGAAACACCAGCTGGAATATGGAGAAGTGTCTGAGCAAGACCCAGGTGTACCAAATCCCATTGCAAGGGTGGAAATTGACAAAGGATTAGCTGAGGAATTAATGGTTTGTGGATTGGGGATGGTCGGCCAGCACCTGAGGTATCTTGGCCCTACTGGCCTGCAAATGTTCAAGGATGTGTACACTGCCAAAGTTTTGTCTGTCTGGCAAATGGATAAGTGCACTGATATGTCAACTGTCCCCGACTGCGAGAACGGTATCAGATGATGAGGGAGCACGGACCAAGAGGACGATGTTGATGATTATTTCATAAAAGGTGTGTTCAATGTTTAGGTAATTACGTAGTTAGTACATATTACATATATACATATATACATATGTACATACATATGTATATAAAATATTATCGATTGAATTGGATATGTATTTAAAAGCGGATCTAAATACATTTTTATACCTGATCATCTTCCCGATTTACCACTTTAGGGAAAAATTTCCTAGCCAGGGAAAAGTGGTTCTTCCCCTAGAGGAAAAGCCGATTTGGGGACAAATATCGAACAGGGAACAAATAAGCATACCGTTGGAATCACCAGGAAAAAACTCACATGATAGGCCCATAAAACGAAATTTAAAAATTTCATAATTATTGGGTTATTTTGGCGGCCATTTTTGGGAAAAAGGGAGATAATCATATAAAGCTGCCACCCCACAAAAGCTATCACATTTTCTAACTCTAGGCATTATACCTTCTCAAAAACACTCTTAGCATTCTCGCCTAATTTGATACCGGTGAGCAAAATTCGGACCGGGGCTGACGACTAATGAGATTAAGAAAAGACACACATTTATTTTTTTTTGTTTACATCAACGACTTAGATAGTGGGCTTAGCAGTGATATCAGCATGTTTGCTGATGATACTAAGATAGGTAGGATTTTAGAATCAGTCCCGATAAAACGGTTCGCAGGGGAAATTTTTTTAAGAACATTAACATAAAAAATAAAGACTTACAAGAGGTGTGAACCACACTGGTATTCGTACATACCTAATCCCTTTCATCCCCATCTATGAAATTGTCTGCCTCTTTAAAACTCATTCATTTTCCGTAAAAAAAATATAAGTAATAAATAACATCAATCGGGGAAATTACCGGTTGACAGGGTTGTGTTAAACAAAACAAAATCCCAATATTTGATTTAATAAATTATTTGATTAAATCAATTTTTTGTTTTATTATTTGTGTTCTACAATCTAATGAAAACTAACTACTACAGGATATTAGTTAGCATATTTATAACAAAGAGATGAAAAGGAATAAAAAAGATATAACAGAAATTCAGATGAATTTTACATTTTATATTCTATGATGGACGTTTCACATCAATAGGCCGTGTCTGTAAGCACGTTTTCGCTACGTTTGCCAGGCCGGTCTAGGCTGGCCCAGGCTGCACTGATGCTCGCGAAAACACATACAGCTGATTCGTGGTTCTTATTGCTGGGGGATCGAGTGGGCGGTCTTCACGTCCTGCAAACTTTACACCCACCCCCAATACACACCAAGTTATTAATTTTGACCCCGTATAACCTAATGGTGCGTCCACACTGCCAACAAAACATGTCGGAAACACCAGTAAAACATAAGTAAGGCAACATGTTGTGAGGTTCGGGAATGATCAATGTTATAAACATGTGCACTGATTTGTACGTTTTGTGATATGTTGGTTACACGATGTGGACGAGTATGTCGGGGGATATATCTTGCAGACCACGACAGACACACACCAACGCGACGGGCTGTTCACTCGCGGTAGGCCTACTTAGGACAACCATGGAGTGGACGAGGGAACGACGGGTACAATTGATAGTATTGTTTCCCGCGGACCACACTTTGCTCTGGAATCCTACCCATATTCTATATAACTAGATTTAAGAGGGCCGATGTGTGGCGTGAAATCACAGCAATTCTGAAAGCGAGAAAGATAGGCAGAAAGAAAATGAAAAACCTTAATTGCCAGTTCAGGGAGAGAAATTAAGAAAACATATGAGAGAAATCTGCAATGGAGCTAATGATGCGTACATTAGACCGTGGTTTGGCATTCACAGCAGGCTATTGTCTGGTTTGACAAACACACGCCACACAGGAACATACGACGCTGGATTCAGGTAAGGTAATATAGTCCTCCCAGACATTTAATAGCGCATTTTTCGCGGCCGGGCTCTGGCCGTCCTGGCCTAGGCTGTCCCGGTCGGTCACTGTTTTTGGCAGGCATTCTAGAACGGTTTAGCACCGTTCCAGATCCGTGTGCAGCCCAGATAGCAGGACCGCCTTGGACCACACTCGGGTGGCGCATGCGCACTAACCAGTCAGCGGGGAAGACTACAAGGAGCTTCTGTGAGACTGATCACTTTTAAAGAAGATGACGACTGCAAGCTTGAATTCCTTAAGGTAATTTCACAAAAAATTGCCATAAGTACAGTACCACCTGTCGGTAGTAACACGCATTATTGAGACCATATAATTGCCAAGGACAACTTGCTGAATAATAGGCTATTTATCCCATTCAATGCCTGCTAACACGGAATCCTCAGTATATCGTGGATGCCAGTATAGGGTGCAGTAATTATATTCGCTACTACCCATGGTTACAGGGAGTTTCTACCCAGGTTTTATAGTTGTAAATATATGTTTGTATATGTTTTTTTTATATAACCTGTGGTAGTTTCGTAACTCTCCGTAAGTAGTCAGTTTGACTCCAAATTCAAAAGCATAGCAGTCTTAGAAGCTTTTTTGTATCAATTATAAAGGCTATCATATTTAATTGGTATTGACTTTAGGGCGTCGAAAATCTGAAACTATTACAACAACTATTACAATGGTAAATGGGGAGGAAAACAACAACGAAGAAAGGTTTGTCATGTTACGAAACACCTTTAAGTTATGAGCTGATGTCACGAAACGACGGGATAATTTATAGTTCATCACCCAACCAACGATTTTCTGATGTGCCTTTAGTTTTTTCTGGGGTGTTTGATGTTTTGAATTAATCTGCTAACCGTGTTGTCGGCATTTTTTTTTTTTTTTTAAGGTAGATGAAGTTAGTTTGTTGCTTTTAGTTTTTTTTGTTAGGTAAAGTTTAGGTTTCATCGTTTTGTTATTTTTGCAAAAAAAAAAAAAAAAAAAAAAAAACTTTCGACAGAAACGGTTAGCAATTCTTATTCCAACCCAGAAAAACTGAAAAGCACACCAGAAAACATAAGGCGCATCAGACATCGTTGTTTTGTGAAACTATAATTGCCCGAAACGACTATGGTTTCGTATACGAAGCACTTGCTGTGTATGAATCTACTGGTGTAACGAAACAACTTGTGTACGAACTGACTGCACCCACCCAGTGTCACACACGCGTGTGTTTACTCATAAAAATAGGTTTATACAGTGGAAGTGCCCAGTGCAAAGGATTAGGGTTTAACAAGTTAGGATAGTGAAGAAGGTTAGGATCTAATTATATGGATAGGATTCAGTTAGTATTAAATAATTGGAAGTGTGAAGACTGCCATTGTAAATAACAACAGTATTTTGTAATAACATGGACAAAAATATATAACGTTATTAGAGTTTTGTAGTATGTGAGTTTTAACTTCTAGTTGTGGTGGCATTAATTATATCGAAATACCCTACCACATACGAATATTCCGAAATCCACTAAAACACATAACCGAAATACACCTCACCACATCAAAATATACAAAATACAGTTTTTGAAAATACATGTCTTATGTTCAAGTGATATCATATTTCAGTATCTGGTGTCAATATCAGCAGAGTTGGCGGCTCCACAGGCTTACAACTTACTTTTTGTCTGTTTATTGTCGGCTCCGTATAATGGCCTTACATACTTTTACACTTCGCGGAAACCAAAAATATAACATTTCTATATAATTTATTTCTATATAACACGTGGACCCTACTCCAACTGAGCAGCCTCACACCACGGGGGTTTACAGGCTGCTCCTCCGCATATGACGAAAGCGCACCCTCCTCTTGGACGAAGTCAAGAGGCTGTAGCATAAGTTGAGGGGCGGAAAGGCAGCTGGTGTTTGTAATCTCAGTGCGGAGCTTCTCAAAGCTGTGGGTGAGGCCATGTCCACGGGTTGCATGCTGTCCTGACTGCCGTGTGCAATCAGGTACCATTCTTCCTCGTGACTGGAAAAGGTCGTCCCTATCTGAAAGGAATAGGGTACCCGTCAGTGAACTGCAACAATTACGCTGTATTACACTGCTCAGCGTACCAGGCAAGGTGCTTGCCCATCTAGTGGCTGACACGGATTCGCAGCCATCTGGTGAAGCATCAGAGACCTCACATCCCTAGGGTCACGCCTGTAAGTTCACCAACGGACCGTATCTACGGCCTTCGTGTCCCTGGGTGAATCGCCGACGTGAGTTTCGACAGGGGATGCTTGCTGCCTATGTTGATCTCAATAAGGCCGTTTGGCTCATGCATCGTGAGTCACTCTTGGATCTCTGCGACTTCGAGAGATTCCTGCAAGGCTATTGGTTTTTATTACCTGGTCTGTATCTGGGACTGAGAGTGCTGTGAAGTGTGGGCAGGTGTATCCGCTTCTTTCCTTGAATACGGAGTGTGGCAAGGGTGCGTCCTTGCCCCAGCACTTTTCAACGCTTTAGGACTGGGTATTGGACAAGGGTGTAGGATCAAAGTGATTGTGGAGCATCCTCGGCACACCCCCAGATCACTGGAATCTTGTTTTGCCGATGATGCAGTAAATCCTTTGCTGATTCGCTGGAGGTCCTGGTGATATGGCTCTCGAGGCGCTGCACGAGGAGGCAAAGCCTTTGGACTGAGGTCTCCTGGCTCAAGACAAGTCCAGGTGGGTTTGGAGAACTTACTAGATGAAGTAAAAAAGTACACAGTCTGTTCTGCGTGTGGCGAGGACATTGAGATCCTTGGAAGTTTACATACTTGGTAGCGCGTCCATAATGACGGGGGTCACGTCAAGAAGTCTTACGGCGATTGGCATAGCCCACGGTTTTATGATCGCTAGCGGAGTATTGGCGTTGTCGGTACCTGTGCAGAGGACAAGGTCCGGACTTCAAATCGCTTGTGATCCCTGTCTTTACTTTATGGTTGTGAGACATGGACAACTAAATAGTGATACTTGAGACACGAATCAATGCCTTTGTTAATAAGTGTCTTCGCAGAATCATGGGGTATCGCTGGGATGATTACGGTCAATCGCGGATTGCACGGTGAGACTGAATCGAGGCCATTCCTGCCATATTCCGTCAGCGCCAACTTCGGCTATATGGGCATGTAAGCACTCTACCTGACCCTATCCTTCCATCTGGGTTGTATCTGTAAGAGACAATCCGCGTGAGTAGGCCCAAGGGTGCGCCCACAAGGCTCGTGGCTGGGCAAAGTTGATGTTTTCTTGTCGAGAGCTGATTGGTATAGAAAGGAGCCTTCATGGAAACTCGCGCGTGGTGACCCCCGGGTGTCGTTCGTATGGTGGAGCGAGCGACGCTCCCCCCGGCTATGCCCCAATGATTGATTTGATTCTTGATATAATTATAATAGCTAGGTTAAAAAAGGTTAAGTTTAGGTTTGGTTAGGTTAGAATTTGGTTTTTGTGTAGACTATAGGTGTCTTTAGGTTTAGAATAGGTTTTTGGGTTAGGTTTTGTAGAGTATTTAGTTAAATAAGCGAACTGATGGTGCGAGAGTGCCCGCTGCGGCGTCTGTTGGCGCCGCCACGTCCTGCGCAATATGACTTATATTGGTATAGAAATATACCAAAGCTACAAGGCCTAAATATATTTGTAAATTAATATAGTATTACTATATATAAATTAGGTTTTAAAAAAAAACTAATTTCGTTATATTTATGTCTTTTGTTATGTGTGATGTTGTATATCGTATTAAGAATAATCTTAATATCGATAAACACCCATTTTATTTTTGGGGGGGGTTGAGGGGGGGAAAGTTAAATTTAAAGTTGAGTAAAGAGTTGCATGATTATGGAGAATATAAAGGGCGGGAGTTTCAGGAGATGGATGCCTTAAGATAACGTTGGTGAGGCCCTTCCTATCTCGGACAGCATGAGCACAGAGAGTTTAAAACCAAGGTTGCGGTCTTTAGTTAGAGAAAGTATGTGGAATGTACGCCTCCCATGCGGAACTATGTTTCTCAATTTTAATGCGCTCTGCACAAGAGATGGGTCTTTAACAATGGAAAGCAGTAATCATATTCCATGGAAAATCAGAGTAGTACTGGCCTTAGGTCTTCCCCTGCTGAGTTGAAGTGCCAGAAGCACCTCCGATTAGGTGGGTCCCCGAGACGGTAATCGGAAGCGGATAGGACAGGTTACAGAAATAAGATTGTGATCGGAGGAACCAACGGAGAATAGTTTCACAAGTAAGCAGAGGTTTAGTATTAGGAAAAGATCAAAATGGTGAGCGTGTCTCAAGCGGTCAGGATACGGTTAGTGCGGCACCAGCTATATATACCAAGGTTTTTTGACATTAATGCTTCCTTTACACACTTTACATAACCTACCAGACTTTTAAGAGACCTTTTTCTCCATAAAATCATACTGTCGCATTGAATAGAGCAGCAAGATATATTTTCAAAGAATGAGAACGACAGCTAAAACAAAATTGACTTGATTTCTTTTCTTTAATGTAAATTTCTTTTCCGTACGTATTACATCCTTGTTTCAAGATTTGGATGCAACACTTTGCGGTGGAAGCATCCACCTCTGGAGGGGCCCGAACTGCTGTGTGAGGAGAACAGCAAGTATCCTACCGGCAGTTTTCCTGGCCCTTCAACTTCAGTGGAAGTTTGGGAAATGTATGATTTTATAGAGTTATTAAAAAAAGTAGTGGTTAAGCATTATATATGTATTGGTAAATTCTGGCCTATGAGCTTTCTTGTATTCACATGACAGTTAAGAAACGTATGGTCATGACCAAGAGGACCCGGGTTTCCAATCTCAGTGCCAGATGGAGACAGTTGGGGCTTGTCTCTGTATGCTTAAGACCCTATTCACCTTGCAGAAAAGTAGTAACATCTTACAGAAAGTAATGTAGAGGAAAGTGTGGCATCTATCCAACAAGGGTGGGTGGCTTATATTCTTTTATTTATCTAAATAAAAAATAAAAGAATAGAGAGGCACTTGCTCTAGGTTTTCGCTATTTTGTTGTAAGCTCCTCCTGCTGATTGCATGTAAGGTTTCTTGTTATTGGTGAACAAATAATATAGAAAAAAACTGGGTGGGGGGGATAAGTCCCTTAATACACACATACACACATACATACACACAGCACACACACACACACACACACCGACCACACACACCACACACACCAATAAAACATGTAAATTTTATATTTCTGTTGATTTCAGGGTACTTATGCTCGACGATTTGCGACAAGCAACATATCTATTCAGAGCTAGCACGGTATGCTGCTCGTCACACTACATGCTGCCACACAGACGCACTTCTGGATTGAGCATTTCAAGTTGGACATTTTTCCGGTTGTCTTCTTTGTTTGCAATATTGTGACCCTCTTAAAATATGGTTTATTATTACGCAGGAGTTGGCGGTCTTCCACAGCCTTACAGCTTACGTTTCTCTGTTAATTTCAGCTCAATGTATTGTGCTGTATTTACCGGGGGGGGCCACTCTGCGGAATATTTACCAAAATAATTGCTATCTAACCTTCCGACTCTGAAGCCTGTTTTCCTTTCCTGGGAAGTCCTTCAAGGGGGTGAGCATAACAAAGAGTCTCCAATTGCTTTTAGCTATACCTTCCACCCCTTGCTCTCAATATCTCTATATCGCTATCTCCCTTTCCCTCTGTTAGAATTACTAGTTTTGGGGGAAATTGAAGAATCCTGTATTTCTAGCCTTATCATATTTATTTTTTATTAATGTGTTTTTTTTTACTTTTAACAACATATAAGAAAATGAACATTAAAAACATTTTCACACGTACAAAGAGTGCTATTTAACCAATGAATAACTTTGGCCTTTTGATGATCATATTATGACTTCGGCAATTTCGTTTGACTTGGGCAAGTTTCACTTTGAAAAATACAATTTAGGCACATCTGATATTACTAATGCTTACTTAATACTGATTAAATGCAACCACTGGTATGATTAAACATCGGTTTCATTTTTTACTGATAAGGCAAGGGTAATTTGGTACAGATTGGGCAACGCTATGCTGCGCGTGCCTTCAGTGCTCAATCTCCATGGCTTTTCCCTTTGAGCCTATGGTGGGTGGTGTGATGACCCGTTTAACCCGGAACAACAGGGTAGTGTCACATCCGGGTTACCACTGTTAGCTTCCCAGGTTTCCCCAGGTACCCATTTTATCCACCCAGAAGGGTGGAAGAACGCTGGGTTGGGCCTGGTCACCGACTTTCCTTGTCCCGGATTCAAACGGGCCGCAAGATTTGTAAGCCAGGACAAGCTAGCCACTACACCACGGAGGCGACAAAGATAAGGCATTGTGTCGAAGAAATATAATGACCATTCAGGTGGAATTAATAGCCCAATTCCCAATTAATAATTGGGAGTGCTGATTGGAACATAGGGATCCATTCCAACTGTTCAAAATTTGAGCCTGCCTGTGGCAGAGCCTTCCCAAATGCAGAATGAAATTATTGTGTAGTGGGATATTGGGGACATTAAGACTAGAGAGAATTAATGGGCCCCAGACATCGACTACGTCCGGTTTGTTTACATCGGTGCATTGTGGGATAAGGCGGGGTCGCTGCGGGTGGACCTACGAAGTGAAAACTACAGCGATGGAAGAATTTCGATTTATTTTGGCGGGGCGGGAAATTGATATTCCATCCAGTGTGCTATATACTGTGCTCTGTTCGCGCTGACAACACTCTAGAGAATGACCTGAGTATGCTGATGTGCATAGGCTTCAAACCAAGAAAACAGTCTAACAGAGCCTCGTCAAAGGTAACAGCTGGTAGGTACGTAATGTGTCCTCCACTTGCTTACTTCTTAATGAGACTCTGCTGTGACTGTTTTCCTGTTTTAGAAGCCTCTGCACATCCACCATCACCTTCAGGTCTTCTCTATTTGTCCCGAGCACGGAAATATCACTTGGATATCAATTTTCGCCCAAAACAACTCGAATTTTTTTTTCAAAAAATCACGTCGTAGTCTTCTCTTTGTAGGTTGTACATATTAATGGTTATGATAGTAATTTAAATACCTTATAATTGAGTTTCCTTTTGTTTGTCTTTTCTCATAATAAGTAGGGTATTATTCTAGTGTTTGCCCATACTCTCCCTCTCCCCCAAACAAGCTTTGGGGACCTGGGGGAATGCGAGATTTTGGCTGGGGTATAACAAAATATGCGTCGCAAACCACATCGTTTTTGAGTTAGGGGTGTTGTAAAATTTGCCTATCTGGAATCATTGGATTTCTTCTGAGTCAGACTCGTGTTAACCTGACGGTCCTCAAGAATATGACCGAAGTGTCGAGAACACCCCCACCCCCCGCTAGAGGTTAGGTTTTATATTTGGTTAGGTTAAGGGAGTATATTTGGTTAGGTTTATATTTGGTTAGGTTGGTTTGGTTAGATTTTGGTTTGGTTAATTTGGTTTAGGTTATATTGGTTAGGTTACTTATGTTATATTGGGTAGGTTAGGTAGGTTAATTTTGGTTACGCTAAATTTCTCTAGTATAAGGTAATTACCCTAGATCTAGGAATTTTACACCCCCATACACAACTCTTAAATAATGTTGTTTCCGACGCATATTTGTTCCACCCGAAAACCCCGCATTCCCACAGGTCTCCAAACTTGTTTGTAAACTTGGCGAAGTGGGAGAGTATGGGCAACACTAAAATTTTATATGTGGGTTTTAATATTTAATGTCGGGTTTTTGGTGGGAACAAATTTAATGCGTCGGAAAACACATATTTAAGAGTTTGTGTATGGCTGGGTAAAATTTCCTGGATCTGGGTAATTACCTTATATCTAGAGAAATTTGCCTACAAAATTAACCTAACATAACCAAATATAACCTAAGCTACCTACAAACTAACCTAAACCAAATATAACCTAACCAAATATAACCTCCTAACCTACCAAATATCACCATAACCTCCTAGCGGGGGGTTGGGGTGTTCTCGACACTTCGGTCATCATCTGTGATGATCCGTCATGTTCACACGTCTCTGACTCAAAGAAATCCCATGAATTTTTCCTAGATCTAGGCAATTTTTTTACAACCCCCCTAACTAAAAACTATTGGTTGCGAGCATATTTTGTACCCAGCCCAAAAGCCCGCATTCCCCCAGCCACCCCGCTTCCCCCCTCAGGTCCCCAGCTTGTTTTGTGGGAGAGGGGAAGTATGGGCAACTTGCATATAATAATTCGGAATTTACCCCTCTATACACAACTCTTAAATTATTGTTTTCCGACGCATAATTTTGTTCCCCGCCGAAAACCCGAAACCCCGGCATTCCCACAGGTACCAAACTTGTTTGGGGGCAGTGGGAGACTATGTGCAAACACTAGAATTTACCAAATTCCCTAGATCTAGGGTAATTCTTATATCTAGAGAAATTTGCCTAACCAAAATTAACCTAACCTTCCCTAACCAAATATAACCTAAGCTAACCTAACCAAATCTACCCAAACCTAACCTAACCAAATATAACCTACCCTAACCTAACCTCCTAGCGGGGGGGGGGGTGGGGGGGGGTTTCTCGACACTTCGGTTATCATTCTGTGAGGATTGTCAGGTTCACACGTCTCTGGACTTAAAAGAAATCCAATGAATGTTCCCTAGATCTAGGCAATTTTTACAACCCCCCTAACTCAAAAACTATGTGGTTGCTACGCATATTTTGTACCCCAGCAAAAAATCCCACATTCCCCCAGGTCCCCAAGCTTGTTTTGTGGGAGAGGGGGAGTATGGGCAAACACTAGAATAATACCCTACTTATTATGAGAAAAGACAACAAAAGGAACTCAATTAATAAGGTATTTTAATATTATCATAACCATGAATATGTACAACCTATAAAGAGAAGACTACGACGATAAAAAAAATTCGAGTAGTTTTGGGCGAAATTGATATTCCAGGTGCTATATTTCCGTGCTCGCTGACAACATAGAGAAGACCTGAGGTGATGGTTGATGTGCAGAGGCTTCTAAACCAGGAAAACAGTCACAGCAGAATCTCATTAAGAAGTAAGCAAGTGGTAAGGACACATTACGTACCTACCAGTTGCTTACCTTTTGACGAGGCTCTTTTATGACTCTGTTTTCTTGGTTTAGAAGCCTCTGCACATCAGCCATTATCTCAGGTCTTCTCTATAGTGTTGTCAGCGAGAACAGAGCACAGTAATATAGCACCTGGAATATCAATTTCGCGCAAAATAACTCGAAATTCTTCCATCGCCGTAGTTTTCCCTTCGTAGGTCCACCCGCGGCGACCCCGCCTTATCCCCACAATGCACCGACGTAAACAAACCGTTACGTAGTTATGTCTGGGGCCCATTCATCGAAGCTTTCTAAATATGGGGCTGAGAAATTAAAGTGAGAGTGAAGAAAGTGAGAATGGCGGGAGAGCAAACAGAAGACCAACAAGAAAAACCCATTATGTGGCTGACTTGTCCAAAATATTATCTACTATGTTATTCTCTCTCTCTCTCTCTCTCTCTCTCTCCTCTCTCTCTCTCTCTCTCTCTCTCTCTTCTCTCTCTCTCTCTCCTCTCTCTCTCTCTCTCTCTCTCTCTCTCTCTTCTCCTCTCTCCTCTCTCTCTCTCTCTCTCTCTCTCTCTCTCTCTCTCTCTCTCTCTCTCCTCTATTTTATATCTATATATCTATATTATATATTATATATATATTATATATATTCTCTTACCTACACTATTTCATTCCCGTATGCTTTTTCCCCTCCATCGTCCTGTATTTATCTTTCACGTCTTTATATTCCATTCCACCCGTTTCTTCACTCGCCGTTCACCCAATCAATCATTCTTTACCGTTTCCCCCTTGCCTGTCACATGCATACCCGCTCTGTCCTTTGTTCTCTCACACTTTCCTCACCGTTTATATAACATTTTAAAAAGCTGCACACATACTCTCTCTCTCTCTTCCTCTCTCCTCATTCTCGTCCTCTCTCTCCTCTCTCTCTCTCTCTCTCCTCTCTCTCTCTCTCTCTCTCTCTCTCTCCTCTCTCTCCTCTCTCTCTCTCTCTCTCTCTCTCTCTCTCTCTCTCTCTCTCTCTCTCTCTCTCTCTCTCTCTCTCAGCTCAGAACTTTTCCTTTTCTCCTTTATTTACGACTTTCTGAGTAAGATTTACCGCGGTATTACACTGCTCAGCGTACCAGGCAAGGTGCTTGCCCATCTATTGCTGACACGAATTCGCAGTCATCTGGTGAAGCATCAGAGACCTCAGCAGTCTGGGTTCACGCCTGGTAAGTCAACAACGAACCGTATCCTAGCGCTTCGCGTCCTGGTGGAACGCCGACGTGAGTTTCGACAGGGGATGCTTGCAGCCTATGTTGATCTCAAGAAGGCGTTTGACTCAGTGCATCGTGAGTCACTCTGGGATCTTCTGCAACTTCGAGGGATTCCTGCAAGGACTATTGGTTTGATAACTGGTCTGTATTCTGGGACTGAGAGTGCTGTGAAGTGTGGAGCAGGTGTATCCAGCTTCTTTCCTGTGAATACAGGAGTGAGGCAAGGGTGCGTCCTTGCCCCATCACTTTTCAACGCTTGTATGGACTGGGTATTGGACAAGGTTGTAGATCAAAGTGATTGTGGAGCATCCGTCGGCAACACCAAGATCACGGATCTTGTTTTTGCCGATGATGCAGTAATCTTTGCAGAGTCGCTGGAGGTCCTGGTGATGGCTCTCGAGGCGCTGCACGAGGAGGCAAAGCCTTTGGGACTTGAGGTCTCCTGGCTCAAGACCAAGGTCCAGGTATTTGGAGACTTACTAGATGAAGCAGTACAGTCTGTTCATGCGTGTGGCGAGGACATTGAGATCTTGGAAAGTTTTACATACCTTGGTAGCGCAGTCCATAATGACGGCGGGTCACGTCAAGAAGTCTTACGGCGGATTGGCATAGCCCACGGTGTTATGGACTCGCTCAGTGGGAGTATTTGGCGTTGTCGGTACCTGTGCAGGAGGACAAAGATCCGGATCTTCAAGTCGCTTGTGATCCCTGTCTTACTCTATGGTTGTGAGACATGGACACTAAATAGTGACTTGAAGAGATGAATCAATGCCTTTGGTAATAAGTGTCTTCGCAGAATCATGGGGTATCGCTGGGATGATTACGTGTCAAATCAGCGATTGCACCGTGAGACTGAATCGAGGCCTATTACCTGCATAGTCCGTCAGCGCCAACTTCGGCTATATGGGCATGTGGCACGCTACCCTGAAACCGATCCTTCCCATCGGGTTGTATCTGTAAGAGACAATCCGGCGTGGAGGAGGCTAAGGGGGCGCCCACAAGGCTCGTGGCTGGGGCAAGTTGATGTTTCTTGTCGAGAGCTGCTTGGTATGGGAAAGGAGCCTGCATG
>JACEEZ010017436.1:157500-185000 GCA_016584305.1 Chionoecetes opilio | reverse complement strand
CGCTTATATTATCATAGATATCATGATTATTTTAGCATCATTATATTATGTATTATATAACAGTACCATGTCAGATTCAGGATTATTATTGTATTATTATAATTTTTTGTTTTTTTATTATTATTATTATTATTATTATTATTATTATTATTATTATTGTTACTATTATTGTTATTGTGTAATTGTTATCATTATAATAATAATTTGTTATTGTTATTATTATTTTCTTTTCTCTGTTCTTCCTCTTATAATTCTTTTTTTATTATTATTGTTGTCATTATCAGCATCATTGTCTTTGTTCTTATCACTTCTGTTATCATTATTGGTATCTTCATCAGCATGATAAGGTTTTGCTTTTTGTCGTTGTTGGTGTTTTCACAGTGTTGTTATTGTAGTAAAGGAATGTAGATGCTTCCTGTATTTTTCCTGTGAGTCAACAACAACCTGTGAGTCTCAGAATATTCAGGTGATTTCATGGAATCATTAATAACATACGTGTATTTGTTGTTTTGTGGTGGAAAACTGCTGTGATTAACGTCTTTGTTTGTTTTTGTTTGTTTTCGTATTTGTGTGTGCGTGTGTGTGTGTGTGTGTGCATGTGTGTGTGTGTGTGTGTGTGTGTGTGTCTGTGTCTGTGTCTGTGTCTGTGTCTGTGTCTGTGTCTGTGTCTGTGTCTGTGTCTGTGTCTGTGTGTCTGTGTGTCTGTGTGTCTGTGTCTGTGTCTGTGTCTGTGTCTGTGTCTGTGTGTGTGTGTGTGTGTGTGTCCCATGGAGGAGGAAAAGCAATATCAAGGCGACAGGACAGAAAGATGCGAGGGAAGTTTGTGTGTTGCTGGATATGTTGTCGCAGAGTGGACCGTCCTGGCCCCGGGGAGACGCCGGTGGGAGGTAACATCTTCCTGGAGGCGAAGGAGGAGGAGGAGGAGGGTGAGCTTGTGAGACACGTATTAGTCGTGTTTGTTGAACTGTGTGGTGTTTGATGTTTTTGTTCAGTCTTTGATATTCGCCGAATGGACGTTATTCTGCTCAACAAAAGCTTTTTTTGACATATCTCTTTCAGTTGTTAGTAATGTCATGTTTTTCATCCGCGTTTTGTTGAGCCTCATATATTATTTTCCCTTGCGCCATTAAATCTTCCATATCTCATTGTTCTACTCTTTTGTGTCCCATACTTTATGCACTCATATTTCCTGTGTATCCATATGTTCCTTGTTATTACCTTATTACACATTTTCTTTCCTGCCCTGATGCCTCCCATACCCCGTATCCTTTCCTCAGAAACGCGCCCGCCCTCCCAACCCTACACACACTCCTATATAGGTGACAGTATTTTGCCCAGGAGCACCGGTTTAGCGATCTGACTAGCTTCCCCGCCCGATTAGCTTCTCTGCCACGACGAAGCACGCGCGGAAAATTTGTATTATCATCAGATTCGCTTATTTAACCTAAATAACTCTACAAAACTTAATCTAAATTTAATCACTTCATTTTGTATGATAATAGCTAGGTTAGGTTAAGTTTAGTTTAATGTAGGTTAAGTTAAGGCTTGGTTTAGATATGATGTTAGGTTAGGTTATGCTTAGGTTCAGTTATTGTTATTTATTAGAGTTATAACCGTTATTTAGAGGTTAAATAAGCGGCAGGGAAGCAATCCGGGCGAGGTAGCTAGTCAGATCGCTACACCGGCGGCGGCCCTGCATAGTGTGGGTGAAGGTGACGCGGCGTGTGTGTTGTAGGGAATCAACACCTGGTATTGAGTTGTCTGCGGCAGTGTTTACACCGGCACTCGCGCCGCTAAGCAAAGGTTGTTTGGCGATGGAAGGAACGCCGCCTTTCTCATGGCTTGGAGTACCCGGGGCTGTATTTATTTTAGGCTGCAGTTTTGGTTCTCTATGTGTGTGTGTATGTGTGTTCTTGAGGGAGATTGAAGTGTTTGTGCCTGAGTGTGTGTGTGTGTGTGTGTGCGTGCGTGTGTGTGTGTGTGTGTATGTGTGTGTGTGTGTGTGTGTGTGTGTGTGCGTGAGGGAACTTATGGGGGAAAATATTTAGGTTTGCATGTGTATTTGTGAAAGTTGAATGAAATATAGTGGAGGAAAAAAGGGAGGGGGAAAATCCTCATCTGACCATCAAGCGCGTCCTCACTCTTGCAGAATTTTCAAGTTGGTTCGTTAGGTTTTTCATGAGTTTTTTAAGGTTTGTAAAATACGGTGTGGTGGCATGTTCCTGCGATGCCGAGCTTGTTAGGCTGAGGAACCTGCTGTCGCCTCGCCCGTCCCGGGGACTGTCTGCACCGCACCTTGGTATAAGCACACAACTCTCACCCTCTTCATTTTGTGTGTATATATAATTAGATTTATCTTATAAATAATTACAGGACGTGACTTATGAAAAGTTTAAGAAATTCGAATTCAAATGTCGCATTTAATCAATCAAGTTTTCATGTTGAATAATTGGGCACATTTTTGGTAACTTGGAGTATGTGAAATTCGTAATGATAATAAGATTGATGAGTAGATAAATGTGGTTCAAGTCAGGAAGCACACAGCCCGCCTGGCCTCACACACAAGAATCCCGTGTATTCATGTTTGCGTCAATGCCGAGACTATTGTTAATGAGTAGTGTGCAGGAGAAGAGGTTTGTGTGGCGTGTTTGGGTGTGCGTGAGCCTGTAGTCAGGTGGAAGGCCTTGACTCTTGTGGAGTGTGAGGTGGTGCGTGAGGTGGCGTGTTTGGGTGTGCGTGAGCCTGTAGTCAGGTGGAAGGCCTTGACTCTTGTGGAGTGTGAGGTGGTGCGTGAGGTGGCGTGTGTGGGCATGTGAGTGCCGGAGTGGAGGGCTCAGACTGATCCACATCCTCTTGTTAGGCGGGAATGTCGCCTGGGTGCGTGTGTGTTTTGTTGCTGCGGCTCACTCAGGGGATTAGAGAGAGAGAGAGAGAGAGAGAGAGAGAGAGAGAGAGAGAGAGAGAGAGAGAGAGAGAGAGAGAGAGAGAGAGAGAGAGAGAGAGAGATAGCACAGCAAGAGATAAGCATAAACAGATGCAGGAAGCACACAGGAATAATCACAATTACCGAGCAGCCTGTGCTTGGGCGGGCAGACACGATTTCCAAAACAAACGCGGAAAAGAGAGGCAACACATCGCCACAACAGGTAAAAAGGCGCTGCATTACAGGTAAGTGGCTGCACTGCACGTTGATTGGCCAGACCAAGAGCGAGTTAGTACAAGCCCTGACGCACCCGGACCCAACTCTATGGGAATATGTGGTTTCCGAGTGAAGACGCTTGGCCGTAGCTCCGAAACTAACTAACATTTTCTCGAAAAAAAACACACATTGTGATTCCCACACAAAGTTACCTGTAAAAGTCCAGCAAACCTAACCTAATCTGACCGTAACGTAATGTAACCTAACGTGACATGTTCACGAGTAAACGCGACATACTGTTCCAGAAAACGGGAATATGCCGCCCGGCCCCGCATTCGTCATCCAGCCTCCACCGTGCTGCTGCTCCTGCTGGAGCTCTTACTACTGTCGTTTTTTTGGTTCTCGGTGTTTGTTTACTTGTGAGTGTGTGATTCATTAGTTAGTATACACATGTGCAACAAAAGTGTGGGTACAGGGGAAGCTGCACTACGTAGTTACTTACACTTCCTTTAACTCTCATCATATATGCCATTACATACAACTTTTTTTCCCCCCCCCCCCCCCCCCCCACACACACACACACACACACACACACACACACACACACACACACACACACACACACACACACACACACACACACACACACACACACACACACACACACACACACACACGGTAACCCAGAGTGTGCCTTCAGTATGCTATACAGAGTTGTGACGTGACACCCGCGGCGAGGGGCGTTGGGTCGCGAGTCCTGATAACGTCAGGCCACGTCAACAGCGCGGCCCGTCAGTAGGTCAGCTGTGCCGCCTCCGTCCTGACGCTGCTGACAACCGATGTGAGAAGGTAGGGCGAAGCAGGCGTCAAAGATAGGACGATGGATAGGACACACGGAGGGGAAGTTATCTCTCTCTCTCTCTCTCTCTCTTCTCTCTCTCTCTCTCTCTCTCTCTCTCTCGTCTCTCTCTGCTCTCGTCTTCTCGCTCTCTCGCTCTCGCTCTCGCTCTCGTTTCCTCGCTCTCCTCTCTCTTCTCTCTCTCTCTCTCTCTTCTCCTCCTCTCTCTCTCTCTCTCCTCTCTCTCTCTCTCTCTCTCTCTCTCTCTCTCTCTCTCTCTCTCTCTCTCTCATCAATAGCTCCGTGCAATATGTCAATTTGTCGCAATGTTTTTCTCGCCGCAAGACATTCCAATTATCTCTTCTCATTTTACATCATTTTAACAAGTGTCTTTTTAACGTTTGTGAATGTGTCTATCACGTTGTTTCTTTGAACGTCACTTCAACACTAAAATAAATTTATCCTTTTCATGTGGCAATTCAATTTTAGTTTGTTTTTATTATTATCCCTAATTTCACTCCTTTAGTTCTTCTCTCCCTTTCTCATGTTTCTCACATATCCAACATGCCTCATTGTTTATCCTCTTCTTCTTTCCTTCTACGCTCTGCTCTCCCCTTTGCCCCTAACCCCTCCTCCCCCCTCACCCGTGGTAAATAGCCACACTTCTGGTGGCCAATTAGCAACACCCAGTCATTTATTACAGCGCCTCCTCCCCTCCCTTTCCTCCATTCTCTCCCTCCTTACCCTCCCACTCTCCTTCCCTCTGTGTCGTGCCAACGTAACCCTTCCATCTGCTCACCCGTAGGATGGGAAGAGGTGGAAGGAAAAGAGGGAGAGAAAGAGAGGTTTTGCAAGCAAGTAAACACACGAGATACGGCTAAAGGATATAGTCCAAACAGCTAATGTGTGTTTATATTTTTTCTGCTTTAATCCCACCTAACCTAATTTTCCTTCTTTCCAGGTAAGAACGCAAGGGAAAAATGGAGTAGCTGGTCACCTACTTTCTATGACGGGACTACTAAAGAAGGTGAGCCGGTTACAACCTGTCCTGCCATGCATTATACAGGTCAAGGGTTTCCGTGTTAGGTTGTCACGCAATACGCGGCCGCGAGATGTTAAAGGGAGACTCTTGCATTATTCACGCAACGGTAATGGTGTATGATTAATGCATAAGGGTGAGAAAACGTGTTCCCAAAAAAGAATAGTGAAAAAGTTTTATATTCTCTTTTTTTACCATCGGAAGATAAATAAAAAGGTGAGTGAAAATATAGAAAAATAAAACAGCTGCTTTATTTATGGATCTTTAAAAGCTTCTTGGGTTGTGTCTGTCTGTGTTAAGGATGATTATTTGTTCTTCATTTTGTTTGCTTATCATCTATAAAACGTGATGGATTCAATTCTCTGACATATAAGTGTTCAAGTGACGAACTGTGGCCGCGTGTCCTTGGTTGCGTGGCGAACCCGGGAATTGCCGGGGAAAGGAGCACTTGGTGTTGGCTGTGTTTGTTACACTGGGTGATGACCTGACATACAGAGAGAGAGAGAGAGAAAGAGAGAGAGAGAGAGAGAGAGAGAGAGAGAGAGAGAGAGAGAGAGAAGAGGAGAGAGAGAGAGAGAGAGAGAGAGAGAGAGAGAGAGAGAGAGAGAGAGAGAAGTAGCACAAAGTAGCTTGCGTCAACATGCAAAGGATACAGCGGGTGGCTCAGCAACGGTGGCAAGACGAGCTGAAATTCAAACTCTGACCGCTCTGTGGGTAGCAAGTCTTGGTGGACTGCCCTCAAGGAACAGCAAGGCTTTGCACCCGATGACCACATTCCCCCGCTAAATAAAGCTGACGGTTCAGTAGCCACTCGGAGTTGCGAGAAGGCTGAGGTATTAGCGGCCCACTTCTCAGGAAAGATGAGTCTCTGATCCTGACCACCTTCCTCCTGCCGTGGCACGTCTCACCAACGCGACGCTCGACACCATCACCTTAACCACAGAAGAGGTGATGCGACAGCTGCAACTGGTCGACCCTAAGAAGGCCCTTGGACCAGACGGGGTGTCCCCCCATCCTTAAGCACTGCCCTGCCCAGCTGGCAGCCCCCGTCACCGATATCTTCCAGTGTTGTCTCAGCACTGGTAAGTTGTCCTCCACGTGGAAGGTGGCAAGAGTAGCAGCCATTCACAAAAAGGGAAAGAAGACGGAGCCAAAAAACTACAGACCAATCTCCCTCCTGTCTGTCCTCGGCAAGACACTGGAAACCATCATTGCCAGCAGGATCTCCTACTTCTTCACCACACACCGCATCCTCAGCAACAGACAGTTCGGCTTCCGCCCTACAGGTCTGCCAACGACATCCTTCTCCTTATGTCCACCTTATGGCACCAATCCCTGGACAGAGGACGCGACACTTTCGTCATCGCCTTGGACATCGCCGGAGCTTTTGATAGGGTGTGGCACTCCGGTCTCATCACCAAACTCCGCAGCATGGGAGTGACTGGCGGCCTTCTCCACCTCCTTCACGACTACCTGCGGAACAGATCTCTCAGCGTGGCGGTGAACGGACACACTTCGGAAGAACACCCGATTGGAGCTGGTGTCCCACAAGGCAGTGTTCTTGGACCCCTATTATGGAATGTGTTTTTCAACGACCTCCTGATGCTCACCCCGGAGGCACACGCCTACGCGGATGACTGCACTCTCACATTCCCCTGTGACAGTACTGACCACCGCACTACTGTCGCCCTCGTCAACCAAGTGTTGGAGACCATCACCTCATGGGGACGACGGTGGCAGGTCGATCTCGCCCAGGATAAAACACAGGTCATGCTGATCTCCCGGCGACATCACCCCCCAGCCACCCCTATCCCACCCATTCTTCTGGACGGGAAGGTGTTGCCCTTGCAGCCGACGGTCAACATTCTCGGCGTTGAGGTGAACAGCACCCTCTCCTTCACCAGCCACGTCAGGAAGACAGCCTCCAAGGCCGCAGGCAGGTTGAACTGCGTCAGGCGCGTCTCCCACCTCCTTGACGCTCGTGGTGTCACAACCCTTTATGCGGCCCAAGTCCACTCCCTCATGGAGTACGCCCCCCTGACTTGGTCATCCTGCCCCCCCTCGTACCTTGGTCTCCTAGACAAGGTACAAAACCGTGCCCAGCGGCTCATCTCCCTGAAGGCAGCACCAAACATGCAGCTCGCCCCCCTACAGCCCCTACAGCACAGGCGAGACGTAGCCGGCCTGTGCGTCACGTACAAAATCCTCAAGCAGGGCGCCCCGCACCTCGTTATACTCCGGCAGCCGTGGGCGACACCTCACCCATACTCCACCAGGGACGCCCACAAGAGGGACCAACAACTCATTGTTCCCTTCGCCAGGACAGCAACCTTCTTCCGCTCCTCCCTGCCGCGATACAGCAGGCTGTGGAACCGTGTAGTGCGACAGACTGACATGCACCAGGCCGCCACACTCCACATCTTCAAGTGTACAGTGAATGCCTGGCTGATGCCATCTAGACATAATTAGTAAACTTATAGACAACTAGTAAATGTGCAGTCTAAAGATAGTTATCGGCACCTCACCGGGAACTTTTAGCTGTAAAATTAATATCAGATGTAAAAAAAAAAAGAAAAAAAAAAAAAAAAAAAAAAAAAAGAGAGAGAGAGAGAGAGAGAGAGAGAGAGAAGAGAGAGAGAGAGAGAGAGAGAGAGAGAGAGAGAGAGAGAGAGAGAGAGAGAGAGAGAGAGAGAGAGAGAGAGAGAGAGAGAGAGAGAGAGAGAGAGAGAGAGAGAGAGAGAGAGAGAGAGAGAGAGAGAGAGAGAGAGAGAGAGAGAGACGCCGCTTTGATTACACAGCTTGAGCAAACAAAAAATTAGACAAATAGCAAAAGAAATATTGGCTCGATGTCTCCCTCCAGCAGAGTGGGACAGCAGATAAAGGATAGTAAAAATAGCCACTGTCGATATGGAAGCCAGAATAGTGTGTAAAAAAAAGGCAGCCGTGTAATGGGTGGTGTGATATGAGAGCCCAGTGTGGGTGGTCAGTCAGAGAAGAGGAGTTGATGAAACGAAACTCTTTTGACTCAACCCTGTTTAGGAGAGCTGATATGAGTGGATCCCCCCAAACATGTGAGACATACTCCATACATGGGTGGATAAGGCCCCTGTAGAGAGCAAGCAACTGGGAGGAAGGAAAGAAAGGACGCAGACGCCACAGGACACCTAACTTCTTAGAAGCTGTTTTATCATGAGATGCGATGTGAGATTTCCAGTTCAGATTTTTAGTAAAGGATAGTCCAAGAATGTTCATTGTAGAAGAAGGAGATAGTTGAGTGTCATTAAAGAAGAGGGGATAGTTATCTACCTCATCTAAGCTGGGCTTAGATGTTTAGTTTAGTTTAGTTTAGATGGACAAGTCTGTATTTAGTACATATTATATTATATAGCAAGGCTAAGGGAGAATCTTTTTCTGTCGGCTTTGGTATATAGTATGTGTATATGTATATTATGTATTTATAGTAAAGGTGTGCCAACCTTGCTGCTGCCACATATAGGAAAACCGAGTTGATTATTGACACCTGAGCCTGCGTCATGGTTGAGAGAGAGAGAGAGAGAGAGAGAGAGAGAGAGAGAGGAGAGAGAGAGAGAGGAGAAGAGGAGAGAGAGAGAGAGAGATGAGAGGAGAGAGAGAGAGAGAGAGGAAGAGGAGGAGAAGAGAGAGAGAGAGAGAGAGGAGAGAAGAGAGAGGAAGAGAGATAGAGAGAAAAGGGAGAGAGAGAGAGAGAAGAGAGAGAGAGAGAGGAGAGAGAGGAGAGAGAGAGAGGAGAGAGAGAGAGAGAGAGGGGAGAGAGGAGAAGAGAGAGAGAGATAGAAGAGAGAGGAGAGGAGAGAGAGAGAGAGAGATTAAAAGTGAGGCTAAGAAAAGGAGTGGGGTAAGGAGGGAGGGGAAAGAGATACCTAGAGTAACAGCGTCAAAACCTAATGGTTTATAACGCGTGCAAAGTGACTGCCTCGTCAACCTTTGTTTTCCAGCATGACAGTGAAATGTTCAGGTACTTGTGAACATATGTTATGAATTTTTATTGCCGCTGCTGTTGATCATTATAAAGTGTCGAATTTTGTTATCATTGTTGCTTATGCTGCCGTTGAAAAGAATCATTGTTATTATTCATATTCTTAATATTTGGTCTGCTATTATTATTTTTATTATTATTATTGTTATTATCATCGCTATAATTATTGTGTTTTTCACTGGTCGTCATACATTGCCTGATGGACGATATTTTTGTTGTTGTTGATTAATATTCCAAATTTCACTCTAACTATTTGGTCATGCAGACGTTAATTTCGTTGTGCGAATACAAATGGCGAGATTAAAAACGACAACAACAACAATGAGATCAGATATTGGTAATTCAAGACTTAATGTGTGATCTCATTGCCCGGAACGACACATAGCACGTACACACATGCAGCACAAGCACACACACACACACACACACACACACACACACACACACACACACACACACACAACACACACACACACACACACACACACACACACACACAACACACACACACACACACACACACACACACACACACACACACACACACACACACACACACACACACACAACACACACACACACACACACACACACACACACACACCACACACACACACACACACACACCACACACACACACACACACACACACACACACCACACACACACACACACACACACACACACCCACACACACACACACACACACACACACACACACACACACACACACACACACACACACACACACACACACACACACACACACACACACACACACACACACACACACACACACACACACACACACACACACACACACACACACACACACACACACCACACACACACACACACACACACACACACACACACACCACACACACACACACACACACACACACACACACCACACAACACACACACACACGACACACACACACACACACACACACACACACACACACCACACACACACACACACACACACACACACACAACACACACACACACACACACACACACACACACACACACACACACACACACACACACACACACACACACACGAGATAGATATTTATTGACCACAGCTTTATACATAAATTACACATAATATCATTAATAAATAGACAAAACACTAAATGTCCAAAATATGAAACATTCCCACAAATTTTGAGTAACAAACTGTAGTCCAACAAAAAATAATTACTAAAACTACTACTACTACGATAAACTACTAAACACATAAAATTCAACAAGCAGCCAGCTTGATCTACGTCCCTATGAAAGACAAAAAAATAAATAAACTATTAACGGAAAAGAATATGCATTTCTTAAGTATAACTATTTAAAACTTCATGAATAATTTTGCATGTTATTACATCACTGAAATTAGAGAATACGTCATGAACAGTATTAAATCTGTAAAGGTTTCTAATGTGTTTGTTTATGGGGCACACCTCTACCACATGTTGTTCTGTTTGTATGTCACCACATACACACAGGCGCTCCTCGAGAGGAAGGCGACCACGTCCGCGCCTGTTCCAGCGTCCCGTTTCCACTACTAAACTATGACCACAGACTCGAAAACGTGTAAACGACATCCTATGTAGGTCGTTAATTACATGTTTCTTTTCATAAATGTCATGTACTTTAAATTCAGGGTTAATTGTTTTACATACATTGTATCTTGTTGCCTCAGAGTTAGCAATTGTATTATGTACATTATACAACATAGAGGACATGTAAGGGACATTATTGTGTGTCATGTGGGCCACAAGTTTTCCAACCGGGGTATTTAAAGACATAACATACTTAAGAGCGAAAGACAAAGGGTCATCGTTCATGTTACGTCTCTCTGACCACATACTATGATAAAACTTGTGTTGTTTGTGTCTTAGAAGGTCAGGCAGCGAAGGGTATCCTAACTCAGCATAACATACATTATTGGTAGTGGCTCTCCTTACCCCTAACAACTCCTTCATAGCCCAATTGTACAACTTAATGATAGGTTTCACGTCAGCGCCTACCCAAGACTCACAGCCATACAGTAAAGACGACATAAGGGCAGCATCGAACAAACGACGTTTTACAATAAAAGGAATGTCATTGTTTTTTCGAATAAATGAGACAAATTTTAAAACATGACATAACTTGTTTTGTGCATGTATTTTCACAGCAGATGACACACACGAATAATTTGCACCAGGTGGCAAGTGACACACGCATCAGGTTTAATAAACTGCCACCCCCTCCCTATCCCCTCTTAAAGCTTCACAAGTTCACACCCCCCCCCCACCACCTCCTCACTGCCATGGCTGGGAGGTGAGATACAGTATTAGCTATTTGGGGGGGGGGGGGCGAAGGGTTAAGATTGGATAGGAGAGATATGGATAAGGGTAGGGGTAGTGAAGGAGGGTGACAAGGAATGTATGGATGGAGGAGAGGGAGCAGGAAGAGACAGGAAGGAAATGAAGGATAAAGTTAACAGCACTCCCTCACACTAAATTTTTACACCGATCTTTTTACTGATAAGGTGAAGGGAGGGGCAGGACACGTTATAGAAAGTAGGAATGTAATGCCCTTTACTGATACTGTGTGGCTGTAAGGGAAGCCGCGCGTCAATCTGTGGATGGGGTGTTGATGCCTGAGGGGGGTCACATAGGAGGTGGGGTGATTTTTGTTGCATCGTTTAGGGATGTGCGGTATGGGGTGGGGATCCCGGCCGAAAACGTTTTTTATCTTTTTGGGAAGTTCAAGTGAGGTGAACGAGTTCATTAGAGCGTCTAGGGGAGCACCCCCCCCACTTGCTAGTCTTGACTTGTGTCCTGGTGGGGCTTGTGTTCACCTTTCTTCGGGTGCCTCGGCCTCGTGCCTCCTTCCCCTGGCGGGTCAGGATGTCACCCAGCGTGCTGTGTTCCTCGTCGGGTGTCAGATGGAGGAATCGGTAAGCAGTGGAGGGGAACCGCGTCTTTGTGTCTCCCATCGAGGGTCTCACCGGCCCCGCCTGGCTTTATTTTTTAAAGGTTTTTGTTTTAGTGAATAAAAAGGATTTTTTAAAACCGCGAGATGGACAGTTAATTAACAGCAATAAAGATGCTCACAAAGGAGGGCTGCAAATGTCGCCTGTAAGGAGAGAGGGAGAGAGGGAGGTAATAAAAGAGTGGGGGGAGGAAGGAAAAGGGCCTTTGGGGCAAAGTCTTGTCGTTCCTGCAGCCGGCGGAGTGGAGTACGCTACAGCAGGAGTATTTTATTTTTCTCTCTACTGAGGGTTGTTTTGACGAGGTTAATCCCTCTAACCAGATCAACTTTCTTATGCCCCACCATCTTTTTATTTCCTTTCCCAAAAAATGGCCTCCGTGGTCACGATTAAGGAAAAATTTGGGGCAATTTTTAAGGTTTGGAAAAATGGTTGAGGAACTCCCTTGTCCTGCGGGGTCCCCGCTTCCAAGGGAAAACCGGTCGGGAAAAAGCCTTCTAAAATTTGAGGTTTGTGTGCCGGAGTGTATAATTTAGGCCGTACAGAGAGGCACACAAAGAAAATTATCCATATATCGTCCTGGCTTTCCGGGGATGTTGATCGCGGGCCCCAGAACGTGTCCAAGACCGTCGGGAATTAAAAACAACTACGTATGCACACCGCTTCCTTGGCCATTCACTATTGCTACTTTTTCGCATCCCGTCCCCCCAGTCTTCCCCCCCCCGCACAAAATGCCATTACTGACCCCACTCCACTCCCCCCCCCCTCTCTCACCACACCACAACCACCACCCACCACACACAAAACACACACAAAAAAAAACACACACCACACACACCACACACACACACACCACACACACACAACACACACACACACACACACACACACACACACCACCACCACACACACACACACCCCAAAAACCCACACCACACACCCACACACACACACACAAACACACCACACCCCACACACACACACACACACAACACACACCCACACACACAACCCCACACACACACACACACACACCACCACACACCCCACAACACACACACACACAACACACACACACACAAAACAACACACACCACCCACACACCACACACCCCACACACCACCCACAAACACCACACACACACACCCAACACACACACACACACACACACCACCACAAACCCCACACAACACACACACACAACACAAAACACCACACACACACACACACACCACACACACACACACCAACACCCCACACACACACACACACACCACACCACAACCCCCACACACAACACACCCCCACCCACACACACACACGGCTCACACCGAAAAGTCTCGGTTCGATCCCCGGGCGGAGCGAAGAGAGATGGGCGGTCGTTTTAAAAAACCCGAGCCCCTGTCCCCCCAGTAAATTTTTCCCGGGTGTTAGCCGGGTTTTTAACCTGCCCCCCGGGGTGGGGGCTTGGGCAACCCAAGGGCCTAAAGGATGAATGTAAATGTAATATGGGGAGGGGGGCCCTATGATGACTCAGGCCCTGTAAAAAAAAAAAATAATACCTAGATGAAACACACCCACCACACCACACACACACACACACACACACACACCACACACACACCAAAACCACACCAAACTGAACTCGACTCAATATTATTTTTATTTATTTTTCCCCCCCATTCAGTCGTGCGGCCCCATCGGAAAGGGAAAAAGACCTTTATAAATAGTGGGGAGTGTACCCCGGGGACCCGTGTGGTCAGTGGTTTCTCCCTCCCCCTGGGGACCGGGGGGCTCCAGGGGCGGCGGGGGGGCGGCCTGTTACCCGTCTGAGCCAACTTTTCCGAAAATGTTGGCAAACTACCGCGATACTGAAGGCAAAAAAAGCCTTGAGTAAAAATTTAGTCTACCTGTGTTTAAGGGGACGGTGTGCTCTTCTCTCTCTCTCTCCCTTTCCTCTCCTTCCCCCTCCCCTCTCTTCCCCCTCTTCTCTCTCTTTCCTCTCTCTCCCTCTCTCTCCTCTCTCTCTCTCTCTCTCCTCTTCCTTCCCTCTCTTCTCTCTCCTCTCTCTTCTCTCTTTCTCTCTCTCCTCTCTCTCCTCTCTCGCTCTCTCTCCCGCTCTCGCTCTCGCTCTTTTTTTAAATCCTTTTTTCTCCTCTCCCCCTTCTTCTCTCTTCCTTCTCCCTCTCTCTCTCTCCTCTCTCTCTCTTCTCTTTCCCCTTCCTCCCTCCTCTTCTCCCCTTTTCCCCTCTCTCTCTCTCCCCCTCTCTCTCTCTCTTCTTCTCTCTCTCCCCTCTCCTCTTTTTCCTCTCCTCTCTCTTTCTCTCTCTCTCTCTTTTCTTCTCTCTCCTCTCTCTTTTCTCTCCCCCTCTTTTCTCTCTCTCTCTCTCTCCTCTCTCTCCTCTCTCTCTCTCCTCTCTCTCTCCCTCTCTCTCTCTCGCCTTCCTCCCCTCTCTCTCTCTCTCTCCCCTTCTCTCTCTCCTCTTCTCTTTTTTTTTTTTCGACCCTCCAGCAGGGAGGACCCCCGTCACCCCTCAAGGTTCAAAAAAATTTCTTTTCTCTCTCCCCCTCTCTCTCTTCTTCTCCCCTCTCTCCCCTTTTCCTTTCTCTTCTCCCCTCTCCTCTCTCTCTCCCTTTTCTCTCTCTCCTCTCTCTCTTTTCCTTCCCCTCTCTCTCTCTTTCCCTCCTCTTTTTCCTCCTCCTCCTCCTCTCTCTCTCCCTCTCCTCCTCTCGCCCCTCTCTCCTCTCTTCTCTCTCTCTCTCTCTCTCTCTCTCTCTCCTCTCTCTCTTCTTCTCTCCTCCCTCTCTCCTCTCTCCCCCCTCTCCCTTCCTCTCCCTTCTCTCTTCTCTCTTTCTCTCTCTCTCTCTCTCTCTCTCTCATCTCTCTCTCTCTTCTCTCTCTCTCTCCTCTCTCTCTCTCTTTTTCTCTCTCTCCCCCCACATCCCCAAACTGCTGTACGTCTTCTCTCCTACTCATGATATTCACCGTATTTCGTGATGTTCATGATGCTTTAAACCTTTTCCATCACCTCATCCGATGTTTCCCCTGGATCCTCTATCTTGTGGTTCCCGCTGGCGTGGCTCCGAGATTACCGCGGCTCCACCAGGAGCGGCGCCGGGGCCTCACACAACCCCGTGCCGTGGCTGAGGTGTCGCGGCCGCCACTACCAAGCGGGAACACCCGGGCTGCCGACAAGGCATTGCCTTCGCCTGCTAGTTTTGTGTCGGGACTCTTTCAAAGTGTAATAATTTTGTACCAAATTTTCAATTTGATATTTTATGATTTTACTTGTAATATTTTTTTAGGCTTATCTTTCAGAGTTTGCTGCGGACCTTTCGGATGTAACGTTGGGAGGTTTTTTTTTCCTTCAAAAACATTAAAACCGGGTGTTCATGAAATTATATCCTTTCACGAGAAAAAAACGATCACTACATTTCTGCGTTCTGATAACAGGTGTATATTTCCTATATACTTGAGTAATTATTGGTGTGTAGATATGATATACATTTGAATTTCTGAATATTTTTTGTTAGAGAACTCGTGCGAAGCTAAATATAATTACAGTAAAAAATTTACAGTTATTTTTCTGGGACGTGTGTCAGTTCGGTGATGCAAGTGAGAGAGAGAGAGAGAGAGAGAGAGAGAGAGGAAAAGGGGAGAGAGAGAGAGGAGAGAGCGTAAAACAGTGGGGATATTCGGTGGAGGTGCGGGGTCCATGGTTTGGGGGGCCCTGAGGGAAAGGTATTTTGATGCGTTTTAGTGGTCAAAAAATACAGCCTCGGGTCCAAGGCAGGCACGGCAGGGTGGCAGGGAGGGTATTGTGAGGTGGTGGAGAGGTGAGATTGAGGTTATAGTGTGTGTGGGTGCCTGCATACCTACGTGGTATACATACACGCGTGTATTTGGCTATAATTCAAATACGACAGCCAATGTGTGTGTTTTGTTTTGTGTTGTGTGTGTTGTGTAGTTTATGTTGGTGTGTGTTGTGTGTGTGGTGTGTGTGTGTGTGTGTGGGGGTGTGGTGTGTGTGGTTGTGTGCCGCGCGCGTTATGTTGGGTTATTTTTGTGGGTGTAAATGCCAAAGTAGAGAGGCGTTAACACGACCTTTTCTCCCCATCTCTTTTTCCTCCTCCTTCCCTTTACTTATCTCTTTCTGTGTACCCTTGTATCCTTCACCCCTTCCACTAACCCTTTTTGTCTTCTTCTTCCTACTCCTGCGTTATCTATCATTATCTTTCTTCAACTCACCCCATTTCTATCCACCCTTCTCAAAATCCCTTCTTCCTTTTCCTGTTTTATCACCCTCCTCCGTCTGTCTTTTTGATCCCCTTCCTATTACCATGATATTCACCTCCACAACCTCTGACTCTCTTTTCTCCCTTCTTCCACCACCCCTTCGGTTTCTCCCTCTTTCTATCCGTGTTATTACGTCAGGATAAACAGGTATCTCGAAGGTGAAAAGATAAAAAAATAGAAAAGAGCCTTTCGAAAATGAATAATTAATTAGTGAAGGAGAGACTACGCAGGACGCCTTTAAACATAAATTAGAGGATCTGAAACTATTTAAGAAAGGTGAGATTAATTAAAGGGAAGAGAGAGAGAGAGAGAGAGAGAGAGAGAGAGAGGGAGAGAGAAGAGAGAGGAGGAGAAGAGAGGAGAGAGAGAGAGGAGAAGAGAAAAGAGAGGGAGAGAGAGAAGAGAGAAGGGGAGAGAAGGGAGAGAAGAGAGAGAGAGAGAGAGAGAGAGAGAGAGAGAGAGAGAGGGGGGGGTTATACACATGCATAGGATACTTTGACTTGGTAATTTAGGAGAACAGTGACAAGGCAAGTGATGTATTAATTTGCAAAAAGGTTTAAAAAAAAATTGTCATAAGCATAGCACGTGCAGCGTCATAGCAGAGAGGGCGAGGTAGGGCCTGGAAATAAAGGCGATAATGATTTTGGGTTCGATGTGTATCGATTATGATTATGTATTTTTAACGATGATGGGGCCAAAACATGAATTGACAAGATCCCCTCTCTCTTCTCTCTTCTCCTCTCCTCTTCTCCTTTTTCTCCTCTCTCTCCTCTCTCTCTCTTCTCCTTTTCTTCCCTTCTCTCTCTCTCCTCTCCTCCTTCTCCTTTCTCTCTCTCTCTCTCTTTTTCTCTCTTTTTCTCTTCTCCCCTTCCCTCTCTCTCTCTCTCTCTCCCCTCTCTTCTCTCTTTTCTCTCTCTCTCTTCTCTCTCTCTTCTCTCCTCTCTCTCTCCTCTCTCTCTCTCTTTCTCTCCTCTCTCCATCCCCTCTCCTCTTTTCTCTCTCTCTCCTCCTCTCTCTCTCTCTCTCTTTTTCTCTTTTTTTCCCCTCCCTCTTTTTTTTTAAATTTTCCTTTTTCCCAAAAAATTTTTCCTAAAAAAATTTCTCCTTTAACTCTGTTTTATCTCCATCAAATTTTTTTCCCTTTTCTTTCATTTCCCCCTTTTTTTTTTCCTCGTCTTTTCACCCCCCCTTTTTTCTTTTTTTTCCCCCTCCTTCCTTCTCCTTTCTCCTCTTTTCATCATATTTTCTATCCTCGCTCTTCTTCGTCTCGTCATGTCTCTCGCTCTTCCTGCTTTTCTCTTTCTTCCCTTTTTTGCCGACCCCTCCGTTTATTTATTAATCAAGTCCTTTCTTCCCCATCCTCATATCGTGTCTCCTTTCCCCTTTCTCCCCACGGCCCTCACTCCCCCTTTCTCCCACAATCCCCTCTCCTCCCGCAGCCCTCTCACTGCATTACACTTCGTTGCTTCCTTGGCGACCCACAATCCGTAAGCAACAAATGTGACAGTGTATGATGGCCCAGAGCAGGGATCCGGTAAAAGTCCCCCCCCTCTCCTTGATATTCCCTCCTTTCTCTCCTATCTCCCTTCAAGCTATCGTCCCTCTCATTCCTCTCTCTTTTGTCCCTCTCCTCCCTCTGCGCTTCTTTCCTTGCATTCCTACTCACCCTTGTTATTTATGTTTTGTATGCTTTCCTCTCCTGCCTTTCCCTGCTTGGTGAAGTGTGCAATACTCTTCTGGTTATCTCTGCCTCCTGCTCGCCTCACCTTGCACTGCTAATGGATTGTCCACTGTCCAGGGACATAGTGACGCTAGGTCATGCTACCCATTACAACACTATTGTGACCACGAATCTGTCGGGTTCCCCGCTCTGCACTCACCCTGGCCCTTTGCTAACTATTCAGCTTAGACCACCTCCCTTTCTCTCTTTCCCTTGTCCCACTGCAAAACAGGCTCCATTTACTTCTCTCAACCTTAACCCTGGCTTTTCGCTGCAGCCTTGCCCCACATCTACCTGAATCCTCCCCCTCTGCTTTTCCCCCCTCATTCCCCTTCTGTACTCCCCATCGTTTCCGCTCACTCCTCGCAAGCATAACGCCCCGACTTTTCTTCCGGCGCAGCTTTGGAACGGGGATACTGGACATTAACGGGTGTTAGCACCGCTTCATTGGCTTGGTGCCCCCCCCGTAAAAAACGCGGAAAGGGAGAAGTAAACAAAGCAAAATGCCACCGGAAAAAATTAGGCGGAAAAAATGTGGAAATATGTACAAAAAGAAATAGAAAGAGATGGAAAATTTATGGTAAAAGGTGGTTATTTAAGGGGTGAAATATATACCCGATGAAAATAGAATGGAGGCGAAAATAGGGAAATAATTAGGGCGGAGGGATGTTAAAAGGGGGTATTAGGTTTGGGAAATGAACCTTAAATTAGATTTCGGGGGCACTGTTGTTTTAAAACGATAATATCAGCCGAGGGATCTTTATTTTGACGGATTGGAAATACCTCCTCTCTCTCTCTTCCCTCTCTTCCTCTCTCCTCCTCTCCTTTCTACTCTCCTCCTCTCCTCTATCTCTCTCTCTTCTCTCTTCTTCTCTTCTTCTCCTCTTCTCTCTCTCTCTCTATCTCTTCCTCTCTCTCTCTCTCTCTCTCTCTCTCTTTTCTCTCTCTCTTTTCTCTCTCTCTCTTTTTCCTTCTCTCTTCTCTCTCTCTCTCCTCTCTCTCTCCTCCTCTCTCTCTCTTCTCTCTCTCTCTCTCTCTCTCTCTCTCTCCTCTCTCTTCTCTCTCTTTTCTCTCTTCTCTCTCTCTCTCTCTCTCTCTCCTCTCTCTCTCTCTCTCTCTCTCTCCCCTCTTTTCTCTCTCTCCCCTCTCTCTCTTCTCTCCTCTCTCTCCTCTCTCTCTCTCTCTCTCTCTCTCTCTCTCTCTCTCTCTCTCTCTCTCCTCTTCTTTTCTCTCTCTCTCTCTCTCCCCTCTCTCTCTCTCTCTCTCTCTCTCTCTTTTTTACATTTATGCATCACTAAAGTGTTTGTTGAGGCATGTTGCGTCACTAGTGTCACAGTATCACTAGCCTCACGGGGGGTGGGCTTCAACAGTCTCCACCAAATTGGCCGCCAATTTTACACTTTGTGTGTTCATCCCCGGGAAATTTGTGAGGGACAGGGGCCGTGAAAATGTTCCACATCCTGGAGACGCGGCCCACAAAGGTGCGTTGGTGGTGGCTGGCACGGGAACGCGGCACCTCCACTGCATCACCACTGGTAAGCACCGTTCTCTGCTTCGTGTGGCGACTCTCGGAGGCTGTCGTAACCCAGCCAGGTGTGGCACTCCCTGCCCCTGTGCCTTGTGGAATACCACAAGCGCCGCGACATCCCTGCGGTGGTTCCAGTGAGTCGAGAGGACTCACCGGTTCGAACAGGGCTGGTGGGTCTGGGGGGTCGGGGGGTCTGCAGCATCCACCAGTCGCAGGGCTCGACCGCTGGATGCTGTCCAGCCTCCGAGTGTGCGAGGCTGCAAAACGACATCCAGGAGAGGGCGGCGTACTCTAAGAAAGGCCGGATCTGGGCCTTATAGAGCAAGAGCTTCCCTCCCATGTCGAGGAATCTGGCTACCCTTCGCAGGGCAGAGACCCTGTGAGAGGCCTTTTTTGCAATGTGTTTGATGTGGCCGTCAAACCTTAGCTCTCGGTCCACCTCTACTCCAGAACCTTGACGGCTTCCTGGAGTGGGAGAGGAACGCCACCAAACCGCAGCCTCCCTTCCATGCTGGCCCGGCAGCGGGGGACCGAGAAACCACAATTGCCTGTGTTTTCTCCGAAGCAAAGTTCACCTGCCAACGTTGTACCCCACTCCTGTATAACACTCAGCTGCTGTTTGGGCCCTCATCAGCAGCACGCCCACTGTCATGTCGCGGGTTAGGAGCAGGAGAGAGTACAGTCATCAGCGTAAGCCGAGACTGCTGGTAGCTGCGGGGAGAAGATCGTCCACGTAGATGTTCCACAGGACTGGCCCCAGCACAGAGCCCTGTGGGACTGATGCTTCCACTGGCAGGGATCGGAGGCCCTCCCCGTTAACGACGACCTGGAGAGTTCTTCCCTGCGGGTAGTCCCCCAGGAGAAAGCAGGAGGTCACCCTGGATGCCTTTTGCTCGGAGTTTTTCGAGAAGGCCTCGTGCCACACCCTGTCAAAGGCATCCGCTATGTCAAGGGCCACCACGACAGTGTCTGGCCGTCATCCAGGGCGTCCTGCCAGTTTCGGGTTAGAAGCATCAGCAGGTCAGAGGTGGGACCGTCCAGGTCTGAACCCAAACTGTTGGTCCGAGAGGAGGTAGTTGTCGCTGAGGTGACGACAGATTACCTCTGCCACGATCCTCTCAAACACTTTCCCCACGACAGACAGAAAAGGAGATGGGCCTGTAGTTTTTGGGGTCAGATCGGGAAAAACTCCTTTTGTGAAACAGGAACCACTCGAGCCTCCTTCCACGCTGAAGGCCAGATGTTTTCCTGCAGGCAGGCAGTGAAGACTGTGGTGAGAGGGACAGACAGCTCCCGGGCGCACTGTTTTAACAAGTGGGGGCCCTGACGTCATCAGGGCCAGTGGCTTTTTTGGTTTGTCAGCCCCGCAGGATGTGCTCGACCTGCGCCTGCGCCCACCTCCACCTTGTGGACTGTCTCTTCACACTGCTGCTCCAGACGAGGCGGGGGCTGCGGGGGGGCCTCCACCTTCATTTTTGCAGAAAAGAGATTAGCCGCAGCTGAGCCTTCTCCTTGCTGCTGAAAAGCTGCTGTTCCCTCCTGCTTGGTGAGGGAGGAATTGAATCTTGGCGGCTGATTCCCTGTTTTTCCTTAACCAGGGACCACCAAGTCTTGTTTCCCACGCCTGGGCTCGTAGTTTGCGGCGAAAGTCCTCCTCCCACTTTTTTATGGCCCATTTGCTGGACACCACCATTCTCCTTTCAGGCCGCCCGGGTGCAGGTCCTTGTTGCGCCGAGTCGGGTTCCGCTTAAAGCGGAGCCACGCTGAGTACTTGGCCTCGGCAGCAACACGGCAACGGTAGCCAAAACATGGGTGATCCGTGGGCTTGGTGGTGTAAATCCCCGGTTTGGGAACCAAAGGCGTTTCTGAAGGGCCAGGAGGCGGGAAGTAAGGGCTCGCGACATATTTTCCGCCCCATCCCGCAGCAAAGTACCCACGCCGTTTTGCTCAGCAAACAGGCGCAAGGAGGCCCAGCCGCCTTATCCCACACAACAGTACGGGGGTGGCCTCGTCCCGAGCCGCCTATATCTATCTGTGTTAAGAAGCGTGGTGGTCAGAGGCCCGCCCACTATCCACTGGTGCAGAGAGAGTGTCCCCTGGAGGGCAGAGATGACAGGGTCAGGCCCCCCCGCTCGTGTGTAGGGAGGTCACGTGGTCCTCCAAGCCCTGACAGTGAGGGGTCTCATAAGCATGCTGTTCCAGGTGATGGTTGAGGTCGCCACCACCAAGGAGTGCCTGCAGCGGTGCTCCAACATCAGGTCCCTCCCGGCCCCCGTGAGTACTGGAGCGAGCGGGTCCTGAGTGGCGGGCGATACATGCGCACAGCAGGATGGCTGATTTTTCAGCCAGCACTACCCCCGGAAAAACATCACCTCCATATGGGGAGGCGGGACCACATCGAGGTGCTGGGCTTGCACTCCTTCCCTTTAAGCAGAAGCCACACCGCCACCTGTCGCTCAGGCGGGCCCTCCTGTTTCCCTTGGGTGTAGCCACGTATCTTGCCGAACGTGGGCTCAACCCCGTTGTGAGCCAGGTCTCCGTCGCCACAACTACGTCAGCACTATGTCGTAGTACACATGTTGTGGGTCAGGTCTCCGATTGGTCGTTCGGAGGGGCCACGGAAATTTGGGGGGAGATAATCTTTAATGTATGGCTTGGACGTTCTGGGGCCTACCATGAGGATGGGGAGAGCGTCAGGGCCTGGTGGCCGGGGGGGGTAGAAGTTTAAGGGCCGCTGAGGATATCGTGAGGGGGAGGGCTCCACTGCCGCCCTGGGGTATGACCCAGGCACCAAGCTGCGACAAGAGTGAGCTGGGCTGTGGTGGGTGCTGGGGCGGGCTTTGCCAAAGCCGTCTGTTGTAAAGGCTGCGCCTCAGATTGATGACGTCACGGACAGGTCGTACGAGGCCCCGGATGACAAATTACCTACCTAATTATTGTTTAAACATAAAAAGATATATTTTTTATTTCGGAAAGTTTGTTCATAATATTATCAAAAAAAAACCCGTTTAAAAAACATAAAGAAATGCATTATGAGACTTCAAAGAAAAAACATGAACTTAAAACCTTGCCATTTAAAAATTTTTTTTCGAAACATTTTACATGGAGAATATCAAAAGAAGCGGGAAATTTTAAATTTGCTTCCATTTCTATATTTGTTTTCTGATAAAAGAAATTTGCCCGCATGCATAATTAGCGTTACTAAATACATAACATCATGAAATCGGGGAATTTGTACTAATATATGTTTTCAGTATAAAAGATAATTGTTATCTTCGGAAAAGTTTTTTCTATAATTTATAATAAAAACCGTAAAACAGACTAAAGAAAGGCCATTATGAGACTCACAAGACATGTATGAACTTTAACTCTTCGCCATTTAATATTTTGTCAAAAACATTTTACATGGAGATATCAATTGAAGCGGAATTTAATTAGCTTTCCATTGCTATATTTTATTTTTCGCTAATGATTAGAACCATACATAAATAGCGTTACTAACTAAAAAGATCATGAATCGGGTAATTTTCCCGATTGATGTGTTATTATTAGTTTCGCTAATGATGTTGGTTCTAATTTTTAGCAGAAAACAAAAATATCAATGGAAAGCTAATTAAATTTCCCCTTTTATTGAATTTCTCATGTACAATGTTTCGGCAAAAATTAATGGCGAAGAGTTAAGTCATGCATATTTCTTGAGAGTTCATATGGCATGTCTTAGTGTGGGTTTACGGGTTTTTTGATAATATTAAGAACAACAAATTTCCAAAGATAACAGTATTATTCTTACCGCCCGTACATCCTCACATGCTGAAGCTCGGTCCTACTGACTCGCGAGCAGGGCTCTGTATGATCACGTCCATCCCGCGCTCCAGGGCCCGCTTTTACATACAGCAGGGCTTTGGCTTTGCTGAGGTGGGAGTGCGGGGAAGGGGCTGCCGAAAACTTCCCTCCGCAGAATTTGCCTGAAGAGCCGTCTGGCGGTGGTCGGCGTTTCGGGCGTGCAGGTCACAGCTGTGTGCCCTTAAAGCCCCCCTCCATACTGTGCCTCATGCGTAGATACACGAGGGAGGTGGATGTGTTGAAATTTCGACCCGCGCGTCCAGACTGGGCCTCACGCCATGGCAGGAGGCCGGGCGCTCCGTCACAATATTGATGATGGGATTTTATTTTGACCACCTAAATAATTTTGCATTGAGACGTATTATATACCCTCAGAAAGGAAAAGTGTTGCTTTTCCCAGACAGTAATAAACATCAATGGGGAAGCAAAATTAAATGTAACAGGGGTTGATAAAAAAGGTTGAGGAGGAAATTTTTTATGCACATTTTGCTGGTATCATATCTATTGTGCTATAGTTACTGTAATTTTTTATATTCATGACACCGTAAAGTCGTGAAGAGTGGTATTTCAGTTCCTAAATATCACTTTTTCATCTGTAGCTTGATAATTTCCATCACTGGGCAGCACTGGGAACTACCAACGTCCCTCGAATCGGGAAGGGTGGATTTGCTCCGCACGACGCGCGCGGTGTTTGGGAAAAATCGATTTACAAACTCCGCCAGCCTAAAACCCCCAGCCTCATGAGCCCCAGTCTGGACGGGCCTTTTTCGTTGCATAATTGCACATTTTTCTGGGGGTTGTCTCCGGGCTGGGTTTGGGTTGGTGGCCCGGGTCGCCTGCCTCGCTCACTTCTCGCGACCTACACTTCTTATTTTTCCCCTTTTTTTTTTTATTACCCCCGGGGGGGTGGTGCCCCGGGGCGGGGAGGGTGGGCCGGGGGGCGGAGGGGGGTGCCCCGGGGCGGCGGGGGGTGGTGTTTGCGCGGGGTAGTAACTCGGTCCTGCCCCGGCACCAGTTACGTGCCTGGCGGGTGGTTGCGTCACGTACCTTGTGAGGTGGTGGTCGCGTGGAGACAGTTTTAGTGGGGGGGCGGGGGGGGGTCGGCACTGCGTTGTAGGGGGGAAAAGAGGTGGAGGGTTTCAGGGGCGGGGTCATCCTGCTTTGTGGGGGGAGCAGGGGGGGGGGGGGTGTTTGGGGGGGGGTCAGTCGTGCTGTACGGTGGGGGCGCGGTGGGTGGGGGGTGATCTTTAGGGGAGGTCGGGATGGGGGGTCAGCCTTGCGTAACCCTTTGCTTCCCCTTGGTCTCCCAGAACCCACCCCCCCCCAGGACTCGATCCTTGGCGACTCCTCCGTGCCGCAATGGTTTCTGAAAAGCCTGACAGCTTGGGAAAAAGTTTTTTTTTTCTCCCGGCCTGCTTGGAGGCTTTTAGTCTGTAGCAAGTCTGATTGAGGCAAACACTCCCGTTTTGTATTATCAGCTCCCGGTCTTTTTCGATGGACCTGATATGGGTTTGCCAAGAAATTCTCCGTGACTTTTCGACGAGGGAGATGAGCTGTGCTCCTTCCGGCCCTTCCCGGGAAATCCTCTCCCCATCTTGGAGCGAGGGTCGTAGCTGTTGGGGGGGTGTGTTGTCTCCTCGTAAAAAAAGGGTCACGGGGTCTTTTTATGTTGGGCCCGGGGACGTGCTGCTCGGGTAGTACACTTGTATATGGGTTTTCCCTTAGACAACCAGTGTACATAGATTTAGGCGTTTTCGTCCTCACAACTAAGTATGATTTTTTAAGCTGCTTTACCGCCCAGACACCACTTTTGTGGATGGTAGCCGGAAGGTCCCCCCCTGGCGATAACGGAGGTGCGGTTAGACTGGGGGGGGGGGGAGGCGGTAGAGACAGTGTGGCCAGAGGTGGTCTCCCTGGGAAATTTAAAGGGCAAAGCAGGGTGGGGGAGTGAAACCCCCAAAAAAAGTATTTACACCACGGCATTAAGAACACTGGCACAGGTATAGTCCTGCAGTACTGCCACTTTTCTTTACTTTTACTTTTTCCTTTCCCGTTTATGTTTTTTGGCAACACCGGGGTGGAGGTCGGCAGGGGGCGGGGCTGTGGGCCGCGACGAGGCAGCCTAGGTCACGGCTGCTCGTTCTCTTCACTCACTTTTACCTAATTTCAGGTCTTTCAAAAACCCTGATCCTATTTTTCTGTTTTCTAACACTTTCTATGACACTTGTTGTCCTACCTAGCACACTTGTACTGCAGCACCAACCACTGGACCACAGTAATTTGACCTTCAAAGACGGAGCACCCACAGAACGTCTTGCCTCCCTACCCCCCCCCTCCTCCCTCCTCTCTCTCTCTCTCTCCTCCTCTCTCTCTCCTCTCCTCTCTCTCTCCTCTCTCCTCTCTCTCCTCCTCTCTCTCTCTCTCTCTCTCTCTCTCTCTCTCTCTCTCTCTCTCTCTTCTCTTCTCTCCTCTCTCTCTTCTCTCTCTCTCTCTCTCTCTCTCTCTCTCTCTCTCTCTCTCTCTCTCTCTCTCTCTCTCTCTCTCTCTCTCTCTCTCTCTCTCTCTCTCTCTCTCTCTCTCTCTCTCTCTCTCTCTTAAAATCCCCTTATGTAGAACCAGTCATGCCCAACACAGCGTCATATTCAGAGGCTCTAAACTCTGGAATGAAGCTCCACTAGATATTAAAACCAGACCCTTTAACTCATTTAAATTACAAGTTAAACTTCAGTTAAAAACTGCATACTAAGACTCTTACAGTTTGATACAATCATAATTACAGAGTGCCATACAGCAATCTTATTAGAACATCATATATGTGGTGTAATTCATGGCAGTTGGTATTATTATTATTATTATTATTATTATTATTATTATTATTATTATCATTATTATTATTATCATTATCATTATCATTATCATTATCATTATTGTTGTTGTTGTTGTTGTTGTTGTTGTTGTTGTTGTTCCTATTATTGTCATTAATTATTATTGTTAATATTATTATTATTATTATTATTTATTATCATTTTTAGTACGATTATTATTATTAATCCTCTACTACCACTACTACTACTACTAGTACTACTACTGCTGCTGCTACTACTAATTACTTAATATAATGATAGTATTATAATTATTGCTACTACTAATATTACTGTTATTATTATCATTATTATTATTATTATTATTATTATTTTTATTACTATTATTATTATATTATTATTATTACTATTACTATTATCATTTTTTATTACAATACTACTACTACTATTACTGCTACTACTACTACTACTACTTTTTATACTACTAATTGTATTTCCCGTATTCCCGACTGCTCTAGCTAACCAGTAGTGCATAGCGTCCATAAGGAGCCACGAGCTCAATGGACAAGATTTAGACCTATAAATGTTATTAACTTGTTTTGTAAATATAATGTTAATAAACAATCAATCAATCAATCTCTCTTTTTTTTTTAAGTGATAACATTTTTACATGAATGCCGATCACGGGATTCCGCAACTTAAAGCCAACTTAATACGGTGGTGGAAATAATCACGAACAAATACTAAATCACGTGAGATTGTGTTGCTATAGGAAATAAATTGGTCTTTTTATTTAATAGAAATTTCATAAACACTTGGAAACGGATTACGACGGATTACACTTGTAAACAGATTATTTTTTATAAGTCTTAACGTGGAGAATATTTATATTATTGCCACAAAGAACTCAGTTTTCATCTATTAACAATAATATCATCATTATCATTTACAATTAATATCGATTATTATTATCATTATTATCATTTGAATATTATCATTATTGTGATTATCATTATCACGCAAAAACTACTGGATGATTAAGGTAAAGCTTCAATTATCTTTCAGGAGAATGTGGAGGAAGAAACTATTTGTAAGCATTGTTGAAGCGTAACCTTGGTCGTGGTGTTCCCTTGTACCTGGTGCTTGCGTGAGGCCGTGACTGTGGGTGTGATAGCGAGGGTTGAGGTGACCTTAATCCTTGACGGGTGTAGTATTACGAATGTATGGCAGAAGCGGGTCTGCAGGGCATTAGGTAATACACTACGAGGACCACAT
>JACEEZ010017436.1:127500-140000 GCA_016584305.1 Chionoecetes opilio | reverse complement strand
TCTCAATGCTTTGTGTGTGGCAAGGCCAGTTGAGCACTCCCATGGGTGTGTTGACGAAGTTTTTCACCTTGGACGTGCTTAGAGAGCAGGTGAGAGGTGGCTCTGACACATCTTCTGACCAGCTGATCAGGTCAACTATGCTGGAAGCATCACAATTAATGTCAGGTGTCCTTCTGGTCCTAACAGAGGAGTCTCCTAGCTGAGTATCTGGGTCCCCATCTCCCCTGATGGCCAGGATTCTCTCCACCCCCCAAATCCTCTCCTTCTGATTCTTAGAGCACAACATTGTTTGGAGGATGGCTTCACTGTGGGCATACCAAGCAGATCTTTTCACAGTTAGCGTCACAATGTCAAGCACCTCCTTCCTCTGTGACTTAAGGCAGTCCAGTTGAAAGAGGATGTGCCTAGGCCCTTCAATCCAGAAGTGTTTGACTTCCACGTTGAACCAACATGGATAATACACTCGAATGATGAATTCCACAATGAAGTGCAGATTCTAAAGGCTATTCCCTTTAAGTCCATGTTTTGACACCCAGAGCCTGAGAAGTCTATTAGCTGTTGTGAGCCAGCTGCTGTGGTTTACTGGTCCTATCTCCAACAGAGCCAGCCCTGCAGGAAGCACTCCATCCCTGACTGCACAGACAATTTTATAGCCATAGTGTTGATCAGTTGAGAGATCTTGAATGACCTTGTCAGGCAGCTTGATCAGTGCAGGGCCAACGGAGATACGGGTGAAGTTTGGATTGATCTCAAAAGTCTGTAGCAGAATCAAGGAGCTTTCCTATGGGCCCGGATAATTGTTTGTCGGACAGAAAAGGGCCATCAAGGCCCACAATCAAATGGCGCAGGGAAAGTTCACCAGTGTGTAAGTTGCACACCAACCAGACCAGTTTCCCCCCAGGTGCAGCTCCAGCTTCCGTATTATTCCCTTCATAGGTATTTATTTTGCTTCACAGGAAACTTGGGCAAGCAATACGTATTTGGTAAGTACACAAAACTTACCACCTCTGCAAGGAACAGTTGGTGTTTACAAGACGTTTATGCTGTCTGCAACAGTGCAACAAGGTGCTGCTTTGCTTACTTGCGTCTTTCATTATTCCTTACTTCTATGCGTATTATTATCTACGGCAGCATATGCCAAACTGTATGCTAATTTTAATTAAGTTAAATGAGACCTATTTTTCTTTAAATATTTAGATGCCTTATATATTTTATAAAGTAGTTAGAACAATACTGTATGACAGAAAATGTGAGCAGCTATGACAGAAAAATTGAAGAGGCATATGCTTGGGTAACTACAATAATAAATTGATCATCAATTTAATAATAACTAACTGCAAATTTATGTAGGTTAGGGTTATCAGAATTAAACGTTTTCTTCAGATTTGTGTTCTACACACCAAATACGTTATTTGAACACCCCTCTCCATTAATTGAAAAAAAATATATAGTATGACCCGCCCTACTAGGGCAGGGTCAGCCCAGCGAAGTCTGTGGCCCCGGCGATACGAAGCCTTCTGAGCTACCGTCCAGCCACGACATAAGGAGAGCCAAGCCGGGAGGTTATAATAGAGTAGTCCCAAGGCAAATAAGAATCGCCATCCCGGAGAAGAGACGTTCCTCACCAGCCTCACGCTGCTCTCCTCATCCCGTCCTGGTGGTCGCTCATGCGTCCTGCCGCCACCAGGACGGGATGAGGAGAGCAGCGTCCCACTCCTCGCCTTTCCTCCGCCGCCGCACAACACCAACACTGTCATATATTTTACCCTAGTTTTCTTCTTCATGCGTTTATGCGGCGCAGGGGAGACTAAAGTGTTTGCTGGAAGGCCTACGTAGATTTAAATGACTAATTCCGGAGGGTGGGCCGGTTTATAGCCCCGGGGAGCGCCACACGCCCGGCGACAAAGGGCCGAGTGGCGGTAGGAAAATAATAAAGGGGAAAAAATACACAAAAATAAAGATGATGGTAAAGTGCAAATGTGGCAGGGCTGGAAAAGACATAAAATGTGAAATGGCAGCAGGAGGTGGAGGATAAAGCAACGAAAACGGTGCTGCATTTCACTTCTGTCTTTTCGGGGAGAGAGAGAGAGAGAGAGAGAGAGAGAGAGAGAGAGAGAGAGAGAGAGAGAGAGAGAGAGATATTCATGTTCCGTGCCAGCATTTCCTCCTCGTCCTCGTCCTCCTCCTCGTCGTCGTCCCGGAGTGGCGTCGCGTCTCCTCTCTGGGAATAATAAAACCAGTGCCTGTAATAGGAGCAGTCAACAACTCCGTCATTCTGGTACAAACTCGTTCGCGGGACCAAATTTGTGTCACCAGGGATGGAAGCAGTTCTGTACAAGTTGTCTATTCTACTTTATTTTTAAATTTTTATTTACGAATACCAAGACCAGCAGCTACTGTCAAGTACTCTATTTTATATGATTTAGGTTTACACAATAGGGAAAAATTTTAAACTTTTAATAATGGGACACAAATAAATAATTTTGTGGGAAAAAACCGAAAAAAAAAAAAAGAAATGCACTGACGTTTTTTTTAGAATGGAGACGAAAGTAGTATATTAAAAAAATTTGGGTAAACAAGTTACAGCAAGTAAAACCAAGCAAAATAAATGACAAAATCTTGTTATCGTACTAAATTACTTTAAAACATGCAATGGGAAAACCCCCCCCACCCCTACCCCTATGTGCCCTGCCCAGGTTTTTTCAAACGACGAGAATTATCGTACATGTACGATAAATTTTTTCCGGTTCCTATGAAGCTAAAGCCTCCAAGCGAAGGCACTTATTTTAGGCACTGTCCACCCCCTCTTTTCAACAGGTATTGGAGAACTTGGTGGCAGGTTACCTAGATCATTTTACGCGGAAGTTGGTACTAATACTGATATGTTTTTTTTTTATTAATCTGTCTTTCAATGAAAATAGCACATGGAAAAAAAACTGCCAAAAAATATATAATATTTTTTGGAAGTAATTAGTTTCACTTAATACATAAATATATTTCCGCCTGGTATTGGTAATGGCAGGACGACTGAACAGATTCCGAGGTTATCATCGAATGGACCCTACCCCAAAATACGTCACGGTTTGTTTTAAACGGGCATTGTGGGAAAGGCGGGGTCGCGCGGGGGGACCTACGAAGGGGGAAAAATACGGCGATGGAAAATTTTGAATTTTTCCGAAATTGAATTCCAGGGCATATTACTTGCCTGTTTCGCGAAAACACTATAGAGAAGACCTGAGGTAATGGGGAGTGCGAGGCTTCTAAACAAGAAAAACAGAGCATAACAGACCCCGTCAAAAAAGGTAAGCAACTGGTAGGACGTAAAGTGTCCCCACCCCTTGCTTACTTTTTTAATGGACTCTGCTGTGACTGTTTCCGGTTTAGAAGCCTTCGACACAACCATCACCTAGGTCTTCTCATGTTGTCAGGAACCGGAAATATAGCACCTGGAATATCATTTTGCCCAAAACAATCGATTTTTTTTCAGTCGTATCTTCTCTTTGTAGGCTGTACATATTAAGGGAGATAGTATTAAAATACCTTATTTAATTTAGTTTCCTTTTTTTGTCTTTTCTCTAATAAGTAGTGGTACATCATGGGTTTTAAAGGGTTTCTTGACGAGCCAATGAATACTCTTGAGTATATACCAACATCACCAAAAAATTTTCCTTTTTATTTATCTTTTTACTCCCTCCATAAACAAGTTGCATAACCCCCCGGGGACATTACCCACCTTTCCCCATGGTTTTCCTGCAAAGGGGACTGTCGTCTTTCGGATAAATTTTGCCCTACACAAACGGGAAAAACTTGCCCAAGTAATGGTTAGGGGTTGGGATCCCGGGGCATTTCGCCCCATGCCCTTTTTGGGGGCCCCACCAAAAAGGGGTCATTTCGGCCCCCCAGGTCATTTCGGGCCCCCTCTACGGAGGGCATTTAGCCCACCTACGGGAGTCATTTAGCCCCCCCATATGGAAATCATAGGAGCTAGGAAAGGGTTAAAGGGGTTTTTTTTTATTTTTTTAGTTTTTTCGAGAACCCCCAACCCCCCCCCCTAGGGGGGTTGGGTTGGGTAGGTTAGGGTTGGGGGGGTTTTGGGGTTTTGGCTAGATTTTTTGGGTTTAGGTTAGTTTGATTTGATTTGGGGTTTTTAGGTTAGGATAGGGGCAGATTTGGTTAGGTTAGGTTTGCTTAGGTTTAGATTTGGGGTTTAAATTGGGAATTTTCGGTGGGTCAAGCCCCCTGCTAGGGGGAGGGGAAATTTTGGGTAGGTTAGGTTTTTTTTTGGTTAGGCAATTTTGTTCTTTGCCCACAAGACATTTTTGGCCAAACGTAAGTCCCCAATTTGCCCCATATAAGAGTTTAATTCGCCCACTCTTTAAAATCAATCGCCCACAAAGATCCCTGTCATGGGAAATCATGTAACTTCCTCTTGGGGAGAAAAAGGGAAATGAAAACCCCCAGGGGGCCTTGGGCGAAATGACTAAATTTTTTAGTGTTTGCCCCCTTTTTCCCCTTTCCCCCTTCCCCCCAAAAAAGGTTTTGGGGGCCGTGGGGGAAAGCGGGGGTTTTCGGGTGGGGGAACCCCCAAAAAAATATTTCGTCCCGGGAAAAACGAATTAAAAAAAGTTGGGGTAGGGGGGGGTTTTAAAAAAAAAAATTTTCCCAGATCTAGGGTTTAATTTCCTTATATCTAAGGAAGGAAAAAATTTCCTAACCAAAATAAATCTAACCTAACCAAAAAAAAACCTACCCCGCCCGGAGGGCGGAAACCCCCCGATAACCCCAACCTAACCAAAATCTAAAACCTTAAACTAAACCCTAACCTAAAACCAAAACTAACCTATCTAAAAACCCATTTAAAATTTGGTTAGGTTAGGTTTAGAATTTGATTTGGTTTAGGGTTTGGGGTAGGGTTTGATTTTGGGTTAGGGGTTAGGTTTGGTTATCGGGGGGTTCAAAAACCCCCCGGGTAGGGTAGGTTAATTTTGGTTAGGTTAGGTTTTTTGGGGTTTGGCAATTTCTTTAGAATAAGGGGAAAAATTTCCCTAGATCTAGGGAATTTTACCCCCCCCCTACACAACTCTTTAAAATTTGTGGTTTTTCCCAGCGATAATTTGTTTTTCCCCCCCCGGGAAAAAACCCCCCATTCCCCCAGGTTCCCCCAAAATTTGTTTGGGGGGGAAGTTGGGGGGAGTGTGGGGGAAAAAACTAGAAATTTACCCCTCATTTTGCCCAAGGGTTTCTGGTGGCTTTCCCCTTTCTGCCAGAGGAAGATTTTAAGGGTTTCATGACTCCGGTGACAAAGGATCCCTGGGGGCGAATTGACTTTTTGAGTGGGGGGGGAATTGACTCTTATATGTGGGGCGAATTGACTTACAGTGGACCGGAAAAAGGTTTTTGTGGGCGAAAAAAGACGAAAATTGGGCCTAACCAAAAAAAACCTAACCCAACCAAAATAACCTTTCCCTTTGCAGGGGGGGCTTGACCCACCCAAAACCTAACCTAACCAAAAATTTAAACCTTAAAACCTTTAAACCCAACCAAAAAAAACTAACCTATTTTAAAACCCAAACCAAAAAATTAAACTAACCTAACCAAATTTAAACCCAAAAATACCCAGATCTAAAACCCAAACCCCCCCAACCCAAACAAAACTAAAAAACCTCCTAGCGGGGGGGGGGTTTGGGGGGGTTTTCGGGCCCCAAAATAAACCCAAAATAAACCCAAAAATCCTAGCTTAAGACTCCAATAGTTTTTGGGCCCAAATGGGCTCCATAGGGGTTTTTGGGGCGAAAAAGGGTCCCAAGTGTGGGCGAAATGACTCCAATGGGGTGGGGGAAAATGACTCTATGGGGTGGGGGCCCAAAAGGGGTGGGGCGAAAACCGCGATACCCCAACCAAAACCCTTTCTGTCGGCGAGTTTTCCCCATTTGGGGTAGGGACAAAAAAAAAAATCCGTAGGGGCGACAGGGACCATGAGGGACCAAAAAAAGGGGAAAAGGGTTTGGGGGGTGTCACCGTGGTTTTGCAAAAAAAGTTTATTTGGGTGGAGGTTTAAAAAAGATAAATCAAAAACCAAAAGGTTGGGGGAGTTGGTATTTGGGCTCAAGAAATATTCATTGGCTTTGTCAAAACACTTTTAAAACCCAAAGTACCAATACTTATTAAGGGGAAAAGGGCTAAAAAGGGAAATTCCCAAATTAAAAAAGGTATTTTAAAAAATTAGATAACCATGGGAAAAAATGTACGCCTACAAAAAAGAAGGGTTTGACGATGAAAAAAAAAATTTGAGTTGTTTTGGGGGAAAAGTGATATTCCAAGGGGGCCCAAAATTTCCCTGCTCGCTGACAACTATAGGGAAAACCCGAGGTGGGGTTGATGGTGCGGGAAAGGGTTCTAAACCCAGGAAAAAAGTCAAAGCAGAGTTCTCATTTAAAAAAGTAAGCAAGTGGGAGGGAAAACAATTTGTTAACCCACCCCGTTTCCTTTTCCTTTGGGCGAGGCTCTGTTATGACTCTGTTTTCTTGGTTTAGAAGCCTCTGCACATCAGCCATTACCTCAGGTCTTCTCTATAGTGTTGTCAGCGAGAACAGTGCACAGTAATATAGCACCTGGAATATCAATTTCGCGCAAAATAACTCGAAATTCTTCCATCGCCGTAGTTTTCCCTTCGTAGGTCCACCCGCGGCGACCCCGCCTTATCCCCACAATGCACCGATGTAAACAAACCGTGACGTAGTTATGTCTGGGGCCCATTGTTGACTGCTCATATTGCAGATCCCAGAGTGCCGTGAATCCCGAGCGCAACACTGCCTTGGCTACAGCCCGGCCCGCGCTCCTCCCTCCCTCCGACCTGCCACGGTATACTCCTCCTCTCCGCGACACTCACTCCTGTCTTCTCCGTCATTTTTACTTTATTTCATTTTATTATTAATACTTTTTTTTGTCAGACCAGGCCTTAAGTGTTATTCTGCCCCCCCCCCCCCCCCCCCCCCCCCACACACGTTTTTTCAATTTATCATGGAGTGGTAATGTGTTACGTTATGTATTAATTTTCCTTTGTGGCGGTGTTTTTAGCGTGTCCGTGTCTTTTTCATTTGCTTGTAACCCTGCCTGGCTGTCTATTTGTGTTTGTTCTCTCTCTCTCTCTCTCTCTCTCTCAAATCTCTCTCTCTTCTCATCTCTCTCAATCGTCCTCTCTCTCTCTCTCTCCTCTCTCTCTCTCTCTCTCTCTGTTCTGCATCACCTAAACACATTGTCGCTGTCATCCACAACAGGATTTCCTTCCTCCTTCAGCTAGCTCGCGTCTCCGTTGGGAACTCTTCTTGTTCTCGTATCTCAGCGTCCGTATAAATATAACTTTTTCCCTCCGTCGTATTTTCCATTATATTCGTATATTTCGCGCGGAGTCTTACTTCTCCGTGACGCTGGTGCACTGTGGGATGCCCCGCCCCACCCTGCCCCGCCCCACCCCGCCCCGCCCCGCCCCGCCCCGCCCCGCCCCGCCCCGTTCCCCGCCGGATCACGCCGCGTCGTAATACCAAACCAGCGGTAGTCTTCAATAAGGAGGACATTCTGGCGCTGGGCAGAAGCCGGGTTCAGGGCACCGGGTTTCCCTGCCTTGGCAAATTACACATGTAATGTACACACATGGCGGGCACCACATGTTTCCCTTGCCTCCCCAAGGTTGCCTTCTCGTCCTCACCACACGAGAACAACCCGGGGTAGGGGGGGGGGGGTGAGGAGGGATACATACACGTCGTGTACACACTTATATAACTTGTGGGCTGTCTTGAGGTGGTTCACGGGAGTGTCTGCCTTTCGGGATGCTGAGTACAGCTAAAATCATTTGTTAATTACTTTTCGATGATTCTATTAGACTTTTCACGCACTCTATTTTTGTTTTCTCTCTCTCTCTCTCAGGTATACTAGCGTTGGTTTAAATTCTATTGAAAGCTTTTAGATTGAGAGAGAGAGAGAGAGAGAGAGAGAGAGAGAGAGAGAGAGAGAGAGAGAGAGAGAGAGAGAGAGAGAGAGAGAGAGAGAGAGTTCCCTTGAAATATTCCAGCGGTATCTGTAAAGACGCCACAATGTTTTGCTTTCGCTTACTTTTTATTTTGTTTAGAGTCTTGTTTGCCTCCCCTATATTTCAATCGCCTTTCATGGCCACCGTTATGCAAGTAGTTACGTTTAACCGCTTTTTTTTCTTTGCTTTCATCTATAATAATATAAGCGAAAGTGTGTCTGTCTGTCTGTCTGTCTGTCTGTCTGTCTGTCTGTCTGTCTGTGTGTGTGTGTGTGTGTGTGTGTGTGTGGTATAGGCTCCGCCCCCCGTGGCGCAATCACCTCATATGGCACATTTTTGGAACCGGGTTGACCAGGGGAAGGTCATAAGCCCATTTATGAGATGATTCGATCACAATTTTTTTTTTTTTTTTTTTTAGCAGCCTATTAGCGATAATTGTGAAAAAAAAAGTGGGTTGCGAGAATTGAGGAAACCTTGATGTAGGGTGATGGGTAATGGGTGAGTGAATGGGTGGGGTGATGGGTAATGGGTGTGGGGTGATGGGTGAGTGAATGGTGGGGGGTGATGGGTTGGGGGTGATGGGTGATGGGTGAGGGAATAGGTGGGGGGTGATGGGTAATGGTAAATATAAGCGAAAGTGTGTCTGTCTGTCTGTCTGTCTGTGTGTGTGTGTGTGTGTGTGTGTGTGTGTGTGTGTGTCCGGGTATAGGTTCCGCCCCCCGTGGCGCAATCACCTCATATGGCACATTTTTGGAACCGGGTTTGACCAGGGGAAGGTTTTAAGCCCAATTATGAGATGATCCGATCACTTTTTTTTTCTTTTTTTTAGCAGCCTATTAGCGATAATTGTGAAAAAAAAGTGGGTTGCGAGAATTGAGGAAACCTTGATGTAGGGTGATGGGTAATGGCTGAGTGATGGGTGGGGTGATGGGTAATGGGTGTGGGGTGATGGGTGAGTGAATGGTGGGGGGTGATGGGTTGGGGTGAGGGGTGATGGGTGAGGGAATAGGTGGGGGGGTGATGGGTAATGGTAAATAAGCGAAAGTGTGTCTGTCTGTCTGTCTGTCTGTGTGTGTGTGTGTGTGTGTTGTGTGTGTGTGTGTGTGTGTGTGTGTGGTGTGTGTGTGTGTGTGTGTGTGTGTGTTGTGTGTGTGTGTGTGTCGGGTATAGGTTCCGCCCCCGTGGCGCAATCCCCTCATATGGCACATTTTTGGAACCGGGTTGACAAGGAAAAGGTTTTAAAGCCCAAATACGAGATGATCCGATCACTTTTTTTTTTCTTTTAGCAGCCTATTAGCGATAATTGTGAAAAAAAAGTGGGTTGCGAGAATTGAGGAAACCTTGATGTAGGGTAATGGGTAATGGGTGAGTGAATGGGTGGGGTGATGGGTAATGGGTGTGGGGTGATGGGTGAGTGAATGGGTGGGGGGTGATGGGTTGGGGGTGATGGGTGATGGGTGAGGGAATAGTGTGGGGGGTGATGGGTAATGGTAAATATAAGCGAAAGTGTGTCTGTCTGTCTGCCCTGTCTGTGTGTGTGTGTGTGTGTGTTTGTGTGTGTTTTGTGTGTGTGTGTGTTGTGTGTGTGTGGTATAGGTTCCGCCCCCCGTGGCGCAATCACCTCATATGGCACATTTTTGGAACCGGGTTGACCAGGGGAAGGTTTTAAGCCCAATTATGAGATATCCGATCACTTTTTTTTTTTTTAGCAGCCTATTAGCGATAATTGTGAAAAAAGTGGGTTGCGAGAATTGAGGAAACCTTGATGTAGGGTGATGGGTAATGGGTGAGTGAATGGGTGGGGTGAGGGGTAATGGGTGTGGGGTGATGGGTGAGTGAATGGGTGGGGGGTGATGGGTTGGGGTGATGGGTGATGGGTGAGGGAATAGGTGGGGGGTGATGGGTAATGGGTGAGTGAATGGGTGTGTGGTGATGGGTAATGGGTGAGTGAATGGGTGGGGGGTGATGGGTAATGGGTGAGTGAATGGGTGGGGGGTGATGGGTAATGGCTGAGTGAATGGGTGGGGGGTGATGGGTAATGGGTGAGTGAATGGGTGGGGGTAATACATACATTTCTACATCCATGATTTCAGGAAAGTTAGAAGGGGCTATCTGGAGAGTCCGTGTTTGGTGGGCCGAAGGCCCACCAAACACAGGTGGTGGGCCGAAGGCCCACCACCAATAGCCCTCCGCAGGAGCTAGCCAAAAAGTCCGCCCGGAGGGCGGCTTTGCGGCTAGTTAACTATAAACGTCCGCCATTCCCACGTAATGGCAGATCGTCAAGTGTTTCGCTCCCCGTAATTTTGTACTCAGGTGTTAGCGAACAAGCAGGCTGGGGCTAAGAGTCGCTTCTTTTCGCAGGTTATCGTACACCTTGACTACAGGAGTGTCGTACAGTGAAGAGAAAGTTGTCATTTTTGTACATGTATGTGTGTGTGAATTCCATACTCTTCTCTTTTTAGAATTGCTTTCCTTTTTCTCCCTTTTTTTTGTTTTACCTTCTGAGACCAGTTTTTATCGTGGTCTATTTCAGCTTAGTGTGTCTTTACCGTAAAATATGTGAACGTACAAATAATATATATTTTGTTTATTCTAATTTTTTTTTTTTTTTAAATATATAACGTGGTGGGGGTGGGGGGGTGGGTGTGTTATAGTGAGATGCTGAGTGACGCTCAAAGGGATGTCATTTTTATTGGATGAACCGACGCCCACCTTCTTTATGTGTGTGTGTGTTAAGGACAAATATTTTAAGATGCTTCAGTCTATAAACAAAACAAAAATGTTAGCAGGTGGCTAATTTATATTTTCATTTTTTCGCCCATTATATTGGCAAAGGAACTTTGGTTCATCTTTTTTCAGGAGTTATGTATCGGCAATTATTATTTTGGGATGTCGGATTTTTTAAAACAGATGATTCCTTTTCCTGTCTTTCCTGACTCGTTCTTTCCCGTGGTCCTAAGTGAAGTAAAGTGGACTCTACCTCCACTTAGCTCCACTTAGCTGGCTGGAACCACTCACTTAATTAGCAAAGGATGATGGGTAGAGGCGAAGGGGTTACAAGGAGGTAATTAGCACACGTTTCTTGCCGTACACCTGAGCCAGTGCGGTCACGGGGAGGGCAAGCCGCGGGGAACGGATGGGAAGGTGCCTGGTAAATGGACACTTTTTCTCTCTATTTTGAGGATCCACAATAATTTACCTAACAAGTTATCGCGCCCAATGTTTTTCTCTTTTTAGGGTGCAACTGCGTAGCATGTATGGGAAATAGGGTATGTGTGTTTGTGTATGTATGTGGGTGTTGGTGAGTACGTAAATATCTGTATTTTCATGTACTGCAGCATGTACGAGGTATGTTTAATAAGTAATGAGAAAATTTCAGGAGACACTATTTATTTTCATAAGCTTACAAAACTTTGTCTCCTTCAAAATAATGCCCTCTCGCATCTACACACTTCTGCAGGCGTCTCTCCCAATCCTGGAAGACTTCCTCAAAGTCCTTCTTCTGCAGTCCCTTCAGATAATTTGCCGATGCCTCTTTCAGCTCCTGTGTTGACTGGAATCTGATTCCCCTGAGGCTGTTTTTCATGCATGGGAACAGGAAGAAGTCACAAGGGGCCAGGTCAGGGCTGTAGGGTGGGTGTTGTACCACTGTCATTCCCCTGTTGGCCATCCAGGTGGTCACCAGCGTTGACCTGTGGCATGGGGCATTGTCCTGGTGGAACCAGGACAATAGCACAACAATGTGCCAATAACTTGGCACAGACTTTGTGGAGCTTCAGATCTTCGGTCAAAATTGTCTCCACTGTGCCAATACTAATACCAACAGCTTCAGATATCATCCTCACAGTAACTCGACGGTCTTGCATCACTAACCTTCGCACTTCCTCAATGTTTTCCTCCTTACGTGCACTGTTCGGTGCTCCAGATCTGGGTTCATCCTTAACCTGTTCATTTCCTTTAGAAAATTGGTTAAACTACCTGTAGAAACTTGCTTTGCTCATCATTTCATCCCCATAGGCCTCCTCTAACATGCCATAAGCTTCTTGTTTGGTTTTCTTAAGTTTAACACAAAATTTGATGGCGTAACGTTGCTCCAGGTTTTCCTGCATCTTGTCACGTGTTGACAGATCGGCCAACCGGATCATACTGGTTCCATCACGACCACGTACAGCGCTGCGCTCAAACTTAAGAAGATAGGAAGGTGCCAGTTAGTCATTTTATATACTATATGAATGTGTACTTCACCATGAAGTAGCATTCTGATTGAATGATATGTAATGCCTCTCCTGACATTTTCTCATTACTTATTGAACATACCTCGTATGTATGTAGTTGTAGTACGTATCGCCGTGTTCATGCTCCTGCAGGCCTGTCCTGCCCTTCCTTAGCGGCGCCTCGTTTTCATTAAGTCTGGAGGTCCAGCTGCCACATGTGACCTTGTTTTGATGGCGGCAGCTGTGGGTGTGACGAGGAT
>JACEEZ010017436.1:115000-122500 GCA_016584305.1 Chionoecetes opilio | reverse complement strand
GCTGCGCTGGTGGCCTGGAAGAACAAGTGTGTGATGGCCGATGTGTTAAGACAGAGCGACGTTCCTCTGCAGCGTGTGGTGGCAGTGCCTGGAGGAATATGGAGGACAATACTGGAAAGTGCTGGAACCCCAAACCATGGTCTCAGGGGCTGGAAATAATATGATTTGGCGGCACGGAATGACACTGGGAGAACCAGACTGTGGTTCTGATCACGCTGACGAAGGGATACTATGCTGCCCTTCGGAACACTACGAACAATAGTGATATAAAAAAGAAAGTTTTGATATACACAGCTGTCATTATTATTTCCTTAGATAGGTTTTTCTTTGTATTATTCCCTGAGAGTCATGGCTCCTAAACTCAAAGAGTAGCAGTGAAATTAGTGAAAAGTAAAAAAGGTAGAGTTTATTACATCCACACCTGTTGGATAAAATTCTCATTTCATTCTCTATTGGTCTATTTTTCGCTTCCTTTTTGTGGAGGTGGTAACGCGATGGAGGGGACGCCCTGTGGCCCCTGAAAGCCTCTCCGCCACGCCTCAGGGAAATGGAAAAAAGTGCCCGCGCGGTTAAGTGAAGAGGCATATAAATTTGTTTCTATGTTCTGTGATCCTATATTTGGCCTTTTAATCAGCCGCGCCGCCACTTTTTGTCCTTGTTCTCGCCTCCCAAACCACCGGACTTCATGGGACTGCAGGTCATGGCCGAGGTCAAAGAAAGGCTTGATTTGCACTGCTCATGCCTTCCTCTCCCCTCCCCTCCCCTCCCTCACTTCCCTCTCCACTGTTGTCACCTGCTTACTTGATCCTTGTTTTATATTTCATACTAGTGTACAATAGGGTTACAAGCGAGTAGTTTGAGGCGGCGACAGGTGGAGGTTTGTGGGGACTGTGGTTGAGAGTCAAGTCTGTGAGGTGGCCTCGGTGTGGGTGAGGAGGGAGAGGGACTGGTGCCAGGACGAGGAGGGGAGCAATGCCTTTGGGCAAGAAAGTTCTTGATGGAGATTTGATTTTTTTTTCTTCAAATAAAGAAAAGAAAACTTGTCTTGAGTGGATGAGAAGTTAAGTAAAAATGTGGTTTTCATAAATGGGAATGGAATGCTTGGCAAATTGTTAAATTAGAAAGTAACGCTTCTCAGTAATTTTCTCTAATTAAGAAAAGGAGGATATATAATATCCTATATTTTTCTTCTCCATGCTTTGCCCTAATTTGATACGTTTTTTCCTTTCTTTTTCCAGGTGAGTTGAGTTTCCAGGAAGAGCACGGCAGCGGCGAGCCTTGAGGCAGATTGCGAGGATCAGGTGAGGTGTGTGGGGTGTGTGTTACCTGTGCCAGGTGAGAGAGTGTGGCAAGTGTGGAGGGAGGAAAGAAGGAGGGATGTGGCGGGGCTGGGAGCAGGGAAGGACGGGAAAAGACAGGAAATGAGGCAAGAGATGGGATGGAGAGCAGGGATGATGAAAGGAGTCCACAGAAAGGAAAGACAAGAAAAAGAGGAGAGGGCAAAGATGGAAGAAAGGGCTGAGAAGAAAGAGGAGAAAGAAGTGTGATAAAGAATATAGATAACAAAAGGGAGAAATTTAATATATATATATATATATATATATATATATATATATATATATATATATATATATATATATATATATATATATATGTATATATATGGTGGTGGTGGTGGTGAGTCAATGACTCCCTCCCCCCCCTTACTTCCTCGCTTCTTTCCCTTCGAACTAAAAAAAATATAAAATTGAATCAAATCAATCCCTTAGTTTGCTCCCACTTTTAATCTTTTCACTTCTTTATCCATCCTTTTAATGCTTGACTGTCAGTCAGAACTGCAACGCTTTCCATTCATTCATTTTCTTGCTCAGCTTTCTTCTCTTCTTTTTCTGCCTCTTTTTTTCATCTTTTTTCTCTCCTCCGAAATGCAAACAACAAATTATCATAATTGTTGTTATTATTATTTCTATTATTATTATACTTTTTTTTTATTATTTTCATTATTAATATCATTATAATTATTATAATTATTATTATTAGTGTTATTATTATTGATTTTGTTGTTGTTATTATCATCTTCATTATTATCATGGATGTTGTTGGATGATGTTGTTGGTGGCTGTAGTGCACTTGCTTTGTTCTTTATCGAATAGGGAATGTTCATCACAACGTTCGTTTATATATATAGTAAGAATCTCTGGCAGGTCTGGAAAACGCCTGAAGAGAAATTATAATTAACTTATAAAACACTCAGACAAACGGAAAAGAAAATACTCGTAAATGATTAATTACATATCATCGCTAGTGAAAAGAGAAAATATGACACAGTGCGTGATGTAACAGAGTGGAGTCAGGAGCCTCACTGCAGGACTCACATCTCCCTCCCTCCCTCCCTCTCTCCCTCCCTCAATCCCCAACCCTCCTACTCGCCTCTCTTCCTTTCTTCTTTCTCTCTCTTACCTCCTGCCGCAAGCCGCTCCGGTCTCCCTCGTCGCTTCCGTCGTCCTTGTCTCTCTCTGCCGCTGCATGTCAGCGTCGTCGTGTCACCGAGGCTCCTGATCGTCCTCTCTGCTTCTCTCTCTCTCGTGATCCATCTGAGGCTCTTCTCTCTCTCTCTCTCTCTCTCTCTCTCTCTCTCCTCTCTCTCTCTCTCTCTCTCTCTCTCTCTCTCTCTCTCTCTCTCTCTCTCCTCTCTCTCATCTCCTCTCTCTCTCCTCTCTCTCTCTCTCTCTCTCTCTCTCTCTCCTCTCTCTCTCTCTCTCTCTCTCTCTCTCTCTCTCTCTCTCTCTCTCTCTCTCTCTCTCTCTCTCTCTCTCTCTCTCTCTCTCTCTCTCTCTCTCTCTCTCTCTCCTCTCTCTCTCTCTCTCTCTCTCTCTCTCTCTCTCTCTCTCTCTCTCTCTCTCTCTCTCTCTCTCTCTCTCTTCTCCTCTCCTCTCTCTCCTCTCTCTCTCTCTCCCTCTCTCTCTCTCTCTCTCTCTTCTCTCTCTCTCTCTCTCTCTCTCCTCTTCTCTCTCTCTCTCTCTCTCTCTCTCTCTCAAGGGAAAAAAATTACTTGTGTATTTTTCTCAAGGAGAAAAGTACACATCATTATTTCGAATGAGGAACGTAATCCAATATTTTTCCGTCTACTTTCTTCCTGTCTTGGCGCTTGCCATAAATTTCAAATCTGATCCAAGAAACAGGACAGGAAAGCTTGTATTATGCATGTTTTTAACCCATTTCTTTCCACATTTGTCATTCAACTTGTCCTCGTGTCTCGTCGTTGTCTTCCTGTTCCTCGTCCTCTTGTTATCTCGGGTCTTGTCCTCCTCCTCCTTGGTCTTGTTCTCCTCCTGCATGGTCTTCTTCGGTCTCGTCGTCCACCTCGGTCTCGTCCTCCTCCTCCTTGGTCTCGTCCTCCTGGTCTTCCTCGGTCTCGTGGTTCACCTCGGTCTCGTCCTCCTCCTCCTTGGTCTCGTTCTCCTCCACCTCTGTCTCGTTCTCCTCCTTCTCGGTCTCGTCCTCCATCTGGCCTTCCTCGGTCTCGTCTTCTTGGTCTTCCTCGGTCTTGTCCTCCTCCTCGTTCTCGTCCTCGTGCCCCTCCTGGACCTGTAGGGCAGACCTGGAGTCGGAGTGGACGACCACTGTCTCCTCCTGAGGGTGGCAGGCGTGCTCCATGGCGTGCTGGATAGCCACTACCTCCGTATGTACGGTGGAGCAGTGGTCGGGCGTTCACCAGGACAGCACTTTCCCGCCGGTAACCACCGCCGCGGCCTTCGTACCTCTCTCAGGGTCGACCGAGCCGTAAGTGCAGTACACAGCTTTTCCCGGGATGGACCAGACCACGATCTGCTGGATCCTGGTGGTCAGGGGCACCAGCCGGTTCTCGCTCTGCATGACGCAACCGCTGATCCAGCGTGGCGCCCCGAGCAGGTTCTTCGTTGACTGGTTTCGGATGAACTCGATCCTCCCCTGCTGGGTGGCGGACGTGGCGACGAGTATACCGGCGCGGTGTAGTCCACCAGCGTGCGGACAGCGTAGAGGAGCCGCTGCGCGGGGTGCATGGCTCCGGAGGATGTCCTCGTCATGGGCCTCATGACGCTTAGCCCTGCTGGATTCCGTTCCTCAGGTACCTGACCTGGCTGCTTAATGATTAGAGAAACGTATCGAGGCAGTTGATGCTTATTGGCAGCGAGCGAAGCGAGCTCCTTACCATAAGACCCGTGGAACCAAGTTTAAGCCAAAAAGTGAATAACTACTCGTAAATATTGTCGGATTGAGCTGAAATTTGACATGCAAGTAGTGCTGTCAAAATCAATGGGGGACTGTGGAACAAACTTTTTGCCTAGAACAAGCCCTTAATGAGTAATTAGCGTAAAATACTCCTAAATATTGTCGGATTAAGCTGAAATTTGACATGCAAGTAGTGCTGTCAAAATCAATGGGGGTCTTACAAACAAACTTTTTGCGTAGAACAAGCCCTTAATGAGTAATTAGCGTAATGAGTTAATTGGCTGGAACGTGGCTCGCTGCCACGTTCCAGCCGCAAGAACTGAGCCAAAAGCAAAGGGGCCAGAGGCTGGACGCCTATACTTGATTTACGATAATTACCTGATGTGTGCAGGTGTTATTGAGGCTGCCTGGAGGGGCTTTTGAGCTTTTAACATTTCATCATTTGGAAACTGATGATGTAGATGAAGATTGACGATTCTGTAGCCACAGGAGTGACAAACGAATGATACAGGATTGACAAGAGCGATACTGGGGTAGTACAGGAGGGATAGAGGTGTGACACAGACTTATAGATAAATTACGTGGTAACGATGGAAAAGGTGATACATTAATGAAACAAGAATGGACTATTGTAAGAATATAAAAGCGACACAAGTGCTGCACAGAACCGATCCATGGACAATTCACGACTTAATTCAATAACAATAATATCAACGATACTCAAGTGATGCAAAAGGGAATTACATGTTCTATTATTGAAAAATTTGTGACAGAGAATTTCGTCACAGACTAACACAACACGCGTACAGAATATTGCACAAATGTTTGCCCCAAAATGTAATAAGTTAATTTCACTAACATTACAACACAATTCGCCTACCAAGTGTGTTTATCATAATTTGAATATTTTATACGTCTGGATGACACAAGTTTATCTTTTTAAAAAACAAAAAATATCTGATAGAATACTATATTAGTACTCGTGTGTTTCGCAAGTTTTTGGGTTTGTTTTTGCGTGTTTTTATCCTTTTATGTGTGTGCCATTTACTATTTGATATCACTTTGTGTTTTCATATAGAACCGAACCACTTGATCAAACCAATCGCGGAGGCAAACGTTGTAACACAAACACACCCGCGTCCATAACGCGACGGTAACGCGATCATAACAGCGCCGAATACAGCCGAATATGACACTTTTGTCCACCGGAATTTACGAATTTACTGACAGTCTGGAGGGGAGACCTGAACGCCTGTGCCTATGTTACGTTGTAATTATGAACACAGAACACAGCACGACACAGCATCAGGGCGTGACACAGCACAGAGCGGGAAGACAAGGAAGCAGCGGCGACAGAACACAGCACGACACAGCATCAGGACGTGACACAGCACAGAGCGGGAAGACAAGGAAGCAGCGGCGACAGAACACAGCACGACACAGCATCAGGCCGTGACACAGCACAGAGCGGGAAGACAAGGAAGCAGCGGCGTCAGAACACAGCACGACACACTGTCGACACAGCATCAGGGCGTGACAGCACATAGCGGGAAGAGACGGAAACAGCGGCGACAGAACACAGCACGACACAGCATCAGAGCGTGACACAGCACAGAGCGGAAAGAGACGGAAGCAGCGGCGACAGAACACAGCACGACACAGCATGACGGCTTGACACAGCACAGAGCGGAAAGAGACGGAAGCAGCGGCGGTTTTTGTGTGTGTGTGTTTGTGTCCGTCCCATCCTAAGATATAATATAAATAATGTAACTAAGACGTGGTGTGTGTTTGTGTGTGTGTGTGTTTGTGTGCGTTCGTGCGTGCCTGCTGCCTGCCTGCCTGCCTGCCTGCCTGCCTGCCTGCCTGCCTGCCTGCCTGCCTGCCTGCCCGCCTGCCCGCCTGCCCGCCTGCCCGCCTGCCTGCCTGCCTGCCAGCCTGCCTGCCAGCCTGCCTGCCAGCCTGCCTGCCTGCCTGCCTGCCTGCCTGCCTGCCTGCCTGCCTGCCTGCCTGCCTGCCTGCCTGCCTGCCTGCCTGCCTGCCTGCCTGCCTGCCTGCCTGCCTGCCTGCCTGCCTGCCTGCCTGCCTGCCTGCCTGCCTGCCTGCCTGCCTGCCTGCCTGTGTCGGGGTAAAGCCTGAGGTAAGTCTTTGCATCACATTTTAAAGTCCCATGTTGCCACAAACTCGCGGTTCCCGCAGTAAATATTCTCGTCCAATGTTTGCTATGAATATTAAACTGATGTTTTTCTTTCATAATTCACAGTTGACGGTAACGTATTGTTGTCATAATCTTGATATTGGTCACGGCTTGAGAAATATGCAAGACTGGGTCAACACTTGATAGTTCACCTGTTTCCGTACTACTCAAATCTGCGTCACTCGTACCTGACTTGCTGCTGCATCGAGATACATTGAAAATAATTAATGCAGCGGAGGAGGAACAGGATGATCTGCGTCAGAAGTCATTTTGAAAGCATTGAAGGCTGAGATTTATTCCCTGTTGAAGCATAATGTGAAGAGAAGACTGAGTGAAATGCTCGACCAAAACAACTTCAGTTACCTGCAATAAATATGAATTTTAGCAATTAATGAACATGAGACTCACAGCAATTCGTGTTTTTTTCCAGCGGAGAAAATGTAGTCGTGGAAGAAAAAGGAAAGTGTCATGAGGAGGAGGAGGATTAAGATGGAGAGGAAGATAGGAGAGGTGAAAGAGCAAGAAGGCCTGATTGATGACTCCTCGAGCGAAATGTGGAAGCAAAGATCACAGCGAAGAAGCAAAAGCACAAAAAAAAAGTTAGAAGTGGAGTTTGAGTAAGTAGAAAAAGAAAGAAAGAAAGAAAGGAGAGCGAACCGGAGGAGTGAGAGTGTGTTTCGATGTGAGCCAACACCCTAAGTGTACTGATATCAGTAACTGTGTATATACGTATATATATATATATATATATATATATATATATATATATATATATATATATTTTATATATATATATATATATATATATATATATATATATATATATATATATATATATATTATATATATATATAATATATATATATATATATATATATATATATATATATATATATATATATATATATATATATATATATATATATATATATATATATATATATCAGTAACTTTGCCAGCACTTTGCCCCTCACGACGTGTCACCGCGGTGATATTTCACCGTGGGGAGTGAGCGAATGAGTTAAACGTTTCTTAAGAGAAAACACAATGCAAGGAAGGACAAGAGGCCAGCGTGGAAGAGGTGGCGATGGGAA